>JAODAL010003284.1:0-176946 GCA_025379985.1 Phyllomedusa bahiana
GCCCGTCGGCTACCGCGCCCTGCTGTGGTACCTGTCCTCATCTTTTTATTTTAGACTGTGAATTTTTTTATGTGACTCTTAGAGCCAAATTGTTTTTACTAAGTTGTACCACGTATCCAGTTTATGGATGGTAATTCCAGCTTCTCCTCACCTGAGAACCTGATCATCTTTGACTTTAATGGGAATCGGCGATTGATCGAGATTGAGATAGAAAATCGACACGTTTTTTTTTTTAAATCGACAATCTACTCAATCTAGATTTTTTTTAGTGATCGCTCATCTCTATTGTTTGGCAATTGGTTTATGATTCCCTAAGTTGCAGCTGAGTGGTGTATGAATGGAATTTGGATGCTGTCTAGGTCACTCTTTACATAGGATTAGGTGTATTGTTTGAGGAAATAATATCTTAGAAGCAGTGACTATCTGACATGAAATCAGAATAAACCTTTTCCATTTTAGGTCAATTAGGAACCAAAATTATTTATATTTGCCAAATACCAGAATAATGAGAGAGAGACATTTTAAGGCATTTTTATTACTTTCTGCAAAGTCAAAAGTTTACATATATTTCATTAGCATTTGGTAGCATTGCCCTTAAACTGTATGACTTGGGTCAAACGTTTTGGATATCCTCCCACAAGCTTCTCACAATAGTTGGTAGGAATTTTGGCCCCTTCCTCCTGACAAAACTGGTGTAACTGAGCCATGTTTGGAGGCCGCCTTGCTTGCACCTGCCTTTCCATCTTTGACCATAAATTTCCTATAGGATTGAGATCAGGGCTTTGCGATGGCCGCTCCAAAACATTGACTTGGTTCTTCTTAAGTCACTTTGTAACCAGTTTGGCAGTAGCTTCAGGTCATTGACCATTTGGAAGACCCATTTCCACCCAAGTTTTTATTTCCTGACTGATGTCTTGAGATATTGCCTCAGTATTGCCATATAATCTTCTTTCCTCATGATGCCATCTATTTTGCTAAGTGCACTAGTCCCTCTTGATACAAAACAACCCCAAAACATGATGCTGCCACCCCTTGTGTTTCACAGTTGGGATGGTGTTCTTAGGCTTTCAAGCTTCTCCCTTTTTCCTCCAAACGCAACAATGTTTCATTATGGCCAAATAGTTCAATATTAGTTTCGTCAGACCACAGGACAGAAATGTAGGTCTTTAGTCCTGTGCATTTTCAAACATTACTCTGGCTTTTATATGTTTCTTTTGGAATAATTGCTTCTCCCTGGCAGAGTGGCCTTTCAGCCCATGTTGATACAGTACTTGTTTCATTGTGGATAATGACACAATCTTACCAGCTTCCGCCAGCATCTTCACAAGGTTTTTTGCTTTTGTTTTTGGGTTGATGTGCATGTGTCGGATCAAAGCACGTTAATCTCAGAGACACAGAACCTGTCTCCTTCCTGGCGGTATGATGGCTGGACGTTCCCATCTTGTTTGTACGTGTGTATAATTGTTTGTACAAATGAACGAGGCACCTTCAGGTATCTGGAAATTGTACCCAAGGATGACCCAGATTTGTGCAAGTCCACAATTCTCTTCCTGATAGCTTGGCTGATTTCTTTAGACTTTCCCATGATGTTACGCACAGGTGTGTCTCTAATTAAATCAGATGTTGCCAATAAACATATCAGAGGCTTTCAAAGACTTGACATCATCATATGGGCTGTCCTAATTTTTTAAACGCTAGTTTCCCAGTGTATGGAAACTTTTGACTTTGCAGAAAATAATAAAAATGCCTTAAATATTCTCTCTCTCATTATTCTGGGATTTGGCAAATAGAAATAATTTTGGTTCCTAATGGATTTAAAACGGGGAAAGGGTTTATTCTGATTTCATGTCAGATAGTGAGAAAAACATGCAGATGGGGCTTTTTATATAGTGTATGTAAACCTCTGGTTTCAGCTGTATAATACAACCATGTTTTATGTAGATGGTCATAGGGGCTCTGTATAATGCTGTATTCTCCCTGCAGAGCTTCCTCGGAGTGAAATTGAAAAACTTAATGTTTTCCCGGTAACACCTGATTGCTAGTGCTTTCAGAAGTCACAAACCAAATGATCATTGGTGTTGCTTAATATAGAAAGGAGATTAATCTTACTGGATCAATTTTTGCAAAAAAAAAGTTTTAAGTATGTTTGTTGGATTACCCTATAAACGAAAAATAAAAGGAACTTTATTTTTGTTGGAACTTAGCTGCATAACACAATGGTAGAGGGGAGCATCAAGAGAGGGGTGTAGGCAAAAGCTTACGGGCACAATCTCCGGGGGGTTAGGAGTCAGAGGACCAAACGCCTGGAGATTCTGTTTGGCGATGGTCTGCACCACCCAGGATTGTACTGTGAGACCTGAACTCTGTCCTCTGCACACCCACGAAATCAGTCACATGACCTTCAGGATCTTCAGGGATTGGAGTTTAGTACTGTTAAGTATTTTTGGATGTAATAGGCCTAATATCCATGAACCTTCCCATCCTGGTGGTATCAGACTGAGCCTTACCTGTTTATGAAAAATAGGAGAGGCCCAACATTGTTTTCTTTTTACAATGAAAATGTGGTGCCCCCCTTCTTTATCATAACTAGCCAATGTAAAACTGGCAGGTGCAGGCTTATACTATCAGGATATAAAGGTCCTCCTTGGCCTCCCAACCTAAAAATACCAACCCATTGCCATCCCAGAAGTCGATAATCAAATAGATGGTCTGCTTCTGAAGGAAAAAATGGCTCGTTTCAGTCCTCCCGGTAGTTGAGTAAGGGGGGAATAGTGAAAGGGTTTTTGCCTTGGGGGGACAGAAACACTGCTGGCTAACACAAGATAGAAAAAGAAGAGGTGTCTGCCAAACCTCATTCTAACATGGGAAAAAAAACTGTAAAAAAAAAACCCAAAAAAACAAAAAATAAAATATTGTTTAAATAAACACAACCTGACACCATCCCTCATTTAACATTTTATTAAAGAAATAGATCCAAAGCTAGTCCGACATAGTCCAACAAATCTGAAGGTAAACCTGTAAAGAAAAAGATGCATTGCACTCACATACACTTCTCACAAAAAGTTAGGGATATTTGGTTTTTGGTTGAAATTTATGAAAAATGTAAAAATGTTCATGCTACAGTGATATTTTATCTTGAAAGTAGCCCCATTAATCATAGCAGGCAGTGTTAATTCTATCATCTCAAACTATTTAATGAAATAAAAGCTAATAACAGTGGGGGGGGTCAAACACCATAAAAAAAAAAATGTCAAGGGTTTCTTTAACGTGCATTTTGACCCTTAAAGGGGTTTGGGCTCACTACATTAAATTTGTCCTGTTTTTTGTTTTTAAATTTTTCCAATTTCAGGGGCGTGTTTATTTGGTTTCCCTATTGGCGGGTGGGTAGAAGCCAGGTCTTTTAGCTATAAAAAACCATTTGCGGGGCAGCCTATGGGGAGAGATAAAACAGGTCGTAGCTATAGTGACCTGAGGGGGCCGATGAGCCCATAAAGAAGGGAAAAACTAAAAAGGGGTGGAAAATTGTAAGGGGACATATATTGCAAAGTGATTTTGTTTTTGCAGGATTTTTAAAAATTAGGTGCAAACCCTTTGTAGTAAAGAAAACCCCCTTTAAACCCTTTTTGCCGGGGGGGTGGGGGGGGCCGGGGGGGTTGGGGGGGGGGGGGCATCCTTTCCCTTTGACAGAGCCCCATTTTTTAAATCTGTCTGTTTTCACTTTTGTGAAAATAATTTTTTTTCCCCCAATTTTAAACCTATCCATTTGATTCAGAGATTTTTTCTCGGACCCCATTGGGGTTTTTAAGATAGTAAAAAAATTTTGGCCCAAAAAATGCTTTTTTATTTTGTAAAAAAATTTTCCAAAGTATCGTGAAATTTTTTAAAAATTTTTCCCAAAATTTCAAATTAAAAAATTTCGCATGAAAAGACAGATAGATTTTCCCCCTAAACATATTTTAAAACTTGAAATTACCATATGTCTGCTGTAGTTTGGCTCATTTTTAAAGTCTTTTTTTTTTTTTTTTTTACGACTTTGGGGGGTTTAAAAAATTTTTAGGAAATTTTAAAATTTTTCAAAAAAATTTGCAAAATACTTTTTTTAGGGACCCGTCTAGTTCTAACGTGATTTGTTTGACCGTATTTTAGATCCCCCCAAATTAAATGCCTCATCTTGCTACCCCCCTTAAAAAGTTTTCAAAAAAAAGCATTTGGGGAATTTTAAATTAACCCATTAGGTTTTTCACGGGAAATTAAAAGCAAAGGGGAAGTGAAATTTTCAAAATTTCCCACTTTTTTTTGCAGATTTTCAATTTTTATACCTTTATTCCCAAAAATTTACAGTAAATTTTGATCAGGGAAATGCAATTTAAATATTGTTTCCCCAGTTTTCTGGCGTTTTCAAAAGATATCCCTTATTTGGCCTAGTGCCTTTTTGGCTCAACCACCAAGCCCCAAAATAGGAGGAGCACCTACTGGACTCGGGGGGTTCATTTTTTTTTCATTTTATTTAGGGGTCCATTTAAGGTTTGTGGCCCCCCAAGGTGCATAAAATTTAAAAAATGCCCCAAAAAGGGACCCCTTTTGGAAACTAACCCCCTTAAGGAATATTTACGGGGTGTAGTGAGTATATCGACCCCACAGGTTTTTTTTCACAAAAAATTTTTTGGGCCGTTGGGCCTTGTAAAAATTTTAAATCTTTTTTTTTTTCCAAAAAATTCTAAATTTTAAGCTGAAAATGTTTAAATTTTTTTCAAGGCATTTTTGGTAAAAAAAGCCCCAAACTTTGTAGGCAAAAATTTTCCCAAGTTTGGCAATCCCTACATGGGGGTTTAAAAAACTGCTTTTTGGGGCGCTTGGAAAGGGGCGTTTTTAAGGGGGGGAGCGCTTTTTGGGGTTTTTTGGCCCACCAAAATTTTGGTGGGGCCTTGTGGGCATCCCCAAACCCCCCAAAGAATTTAAAAACGGGGAAAACCCCCCCCCCTTTTCCAAAAAGTTTCCCCCATTTTTGGATTCAACCCCCCTCAGGGATCTCTTTCCGGGGTGTATTTTGGGCATTTAGGGTGCCAGGTTTTTTCCAAATTTAAAGCATTTTCCCGCCTTTGTTTTTTGGGCTTAAAATTTTTACAGCGTTCGGGGGGTTCAGTATAAATGAAAGGATATCTTTCCCTATGGGGGTCGGTCCCAATTGTAATTATATAGATTTTATATATTTTTTTTATGTTTTTTATTTTTACAAATAGAAATAGGTTTAAAAAAAAATTGCTTTTTTTATGTTGTCCTTTTCGTTTTAGCCAAACATTTTTCAGTTTTCTGTATGGGAGCGTTTATGGGTTTGTTTTTTGTGGGATGATTGATGTTTTTATTAGTACTTTGGGGGGGGGCATTTGCCACTTTGGATCACTTTTTTTTTAAAGGTTTTTTGGAGGCATTTTGAACAAAAAAAAAAATTTTCCGGGAGGGGTTTTTTATTTTTTTTTTTTTAAGCGTTCACCATCCGTATACCTGACATGTTGTTTTTAAATCAGCAGGTGGTAAAAAATTACAGCGATCCCCAAATTTTTGTTTTTTGTTATGTTCTACTGCTTTTACAACAATAAAAAAAACTTTTTTATTAAAAAAGGGAAAAACACTTTTTTTTGCATCGCCTTAGTCTGAGAGCCTTAAATTTTTTATTTTTCTGTGTACGGAGCTGTGTAGGGGCGGGTTTTTGCGGGATGATTTGACTTTTTTTAGTGGTTTTCTTTTTTTGGGGGGGACAAGACTTTTTGTTCCCAGTTTTTAAATCTGTTTTTGGAAGGCGGGGTTGAAAAAAAATACTGCTTTTCCTAGTATTTGTTTTTTTTTTTTTTATTTTTAACAGGCTCACCGTGCATTTATCCTTTGAACATTTAAAGCTTTACTCTCTGGGCCAATACAATTACGGCGATCCCCTTTTTAAAATTAGTTTTTTTTTAATTTTGGGAAGAAATTTTTAAAAAAAAAAGTGTTTTTTGGTTAAAAAATATTTATGCATCGCTGTCCCTTTTGAGAGCCCCTAATTTTTTTTTTTTCTGTATACAGAGATGTGTAAGGGGTTTTTTTTTTTTCGGGAAAGAACTGACGTTTTAACTGTACCCAAATTTGGGTGTTTATATGAAATTTTTTTTAAACGAAATTTTTTTTCCCTTTTATGGGCCCGCAGGATGTACAAAAAATTTCAAACCCGTGACTGTTTTTGTTTTGTTTTTTTACGGGCCCCTTCACGGAACGGGGTTTAATTAACGTGACAGGGTTTATAGGGGGTGTCGTTAAACACGTGGCGATACCAAATATTGGGGACTTTATTTATTTTTTTGGGTCTTTTTTGGGGGGATTTGGGGTTTGTAAAGGGGAAAAAAACAGTTTAAAATTTTTTTTAATTTTTTTTTTTGTGTTTGTGTTTTTCTTTTTTTTTCTTTTTCACATTTTTTTACTTTTCCCCAGCGAGGGATTTGGGAAAAGCAAATCCCCCTGGGGGAAACAAAACGTTAGATTGCTGTTTGAAGAGGCAAAACTGTGACAGCATTAAATGAGGGGCACAAAGGGCCCCCATGGAAAAATTGGACAAAAATCCCCCCCAAAAGCATTGGGGCATGGGGGACGTCACCAGCTACCCGGATGCTTTCCCGAAAGCAAACCCCGGGCCCCGGGGAGGAGGGCAGGCGAGGGGGCATCTCTGCCGCTGGGGGCGCCGATCGTAGCAGGGGGAGCTCAATCCTCCTGCCTGCCCCCTTCATTTTTGCGGGCCATGACAGGCTGCCGGGAATGATGCGTTTTTTTACCCCGGCCGGAGCTCACCCCGGGGGTGGGGTGGGGGATGAACCAGCGGGTAATTTACCGGGTGGTTCCAATTTGGGGAAACGGGCCCCGGGGTCGCCCGAAAACCCGGCGATCGCCAGGGCGTATGCATACGTTTCCCTTTGCGGGGAAATCAAATTTTCCCCTAGGGCGTATGCAAAACGCCCAAAGGGTTTGGGAAAGGGGTTTTAAACTCAATCAGCTGGACAAAAATTTTAAAGCCCGTTTTTCATTTTTGAGTTTTTCACTACTGAGGCATAGGCCCTCCCCCCTTTTTTTTGAAGGATACCCCACAGGTCATTGTGGTTCAAAGGTTCAGAGTTATGAACTTCGATATTTGGGAAAATCAGTGAAACCCCCCAGGGGTTTTCAGGGGGTTCAGGTCTGGGGAAAGTTTCAGCCCCTCCCTTTGAGGTACCAACCCCGTCTCCAACACCATTCCTTAATGATGCGAAACCCGAAGAGCTGGGGGCATTTTTCCCTCTTTTTGAAGATTTTTAAATTAAGCCCTGTGTTGGTTTATTTCGAGGCGCAATTTGCGGATTAAATTTATGTTATTCCAGTAGTAGAGACTTGTCACTGTACCATTCACAAAGTGTGGGACAGTTCTGTACTGCCTGGACAAAGGCTAAGGTTAGCAAATCTCCTTGAAAGTTCCCCCAGCATCCCTTGGCATCCATCTTTCTGCTCAGAGTGAATTTTACTTTTATCATTGAAAAACAATGAGGACCACTGGTCCCCCCTTTTCTATTTTAGATTTCTCCCTGGCCCAAGGGAAGACGATGATGCCTGGGACCTGGTTGTGTTTGGGGAAAGGGACCCTTTTTTTTTTTTTTCCAATCATCTAGCATGAGAAAAACATTGATGTGAAAAGTTACAAATGGCCGGGGTGATACTTGGTGCTTTTTCACCTCCAAAAACATTTCATGGGGTTTTTGTGGCATTTTTAATTTTTCCGCAGGGCATTGGGTTTCAATGGAAAAAGGTCATCAGTGGTTTATTTGGGGCCCCAAAAGGGCGTACACTTCTTTGCCCTTTTTGTTTACTTTCCATCCTCTTTTGGTTTTCTTTATATAACCTTTTGATGACTTGTTTACGCTCTAAAAACTCCCGGGGACCACTTCCGCTGAGACCATCCCCGCTTGAAGCCTGGCAGTGGGCGGGCTACCCGCTGGGCCAATTTAAAGGTGTTTTTTTTGGTCTCATGATTTTCCCAATGGAACAGCAGGATGTGGAGGACCCGGGGTTAAAACCCAAATTTTTAAAATTTATCCCTAAATTTATTGGACAATTCAGGGATCAATCACCTGTTGGTGCTGGTTGCGCTCTCTGGGGAACGTAAAGAGATGGTTCATCTGTCTTTGGACCTTGTCCATCCATGCCCATTGTGTATAAGATCTCACAAGCCACAAAAAATAACCTATTGGGCTGGATTTAGCCCAGGGCCCTGAGTTTGACACGTGCTCTAAAGGCTATATGTGCGGATTCAGATGCCCTATAGGGGAGGGGGATAGGGAACGCCTGATTTGGACCAACTACTCCTATGGGCCTAACTGGGGCTGCTTCTATGCAGGGTTTAGCCAAAACGGTGGGCTTAGGGAGCTTGTGCCTTGAATATTGGCACTAAATAAGTGCAACAATCCATTCTACCTTAATTAGCCAATTTAGATATCGAATAAGGTAACTACTGAAAACTTTGTTCTAGGTGGTGAAAAGAATTGCTATGAATGCCCTCTCAAGGCCGTTACTTTACGTCTCTTCTGAATGTTTGAATTGGTCTGAAATGTTGTCCACAATTCTTATCTGTTGGCAATGAATCCCCCACCAAATGTCTAACACAGCACATACCCATGGTAGCATCATGGTTTCATAGGGTTCAGAGCTCTGTGTCTCATTCTATTAAATGGAATACTTAGCCACCAGAAACTTTGCTGTGGGTGAAGAAAAGCCTGGCTAAAAATGTCTTCATCAGGTCCTTACTCTACGTTTCTATTGAAGAATTGTATTGAATGTTAAATGTTGCCTAAAACTCCCATCTGTTATTGCTGAAGTTATAATCCAGTTCTTTTATGCATAAATCCATATGTGCAGTCCTACTCTTTATGTTACAGAAGTATTATTTGGCCTATGACAGTGGTTCCCTTGGATGTGGTACGTCTAGTACATAGGTTTCAAACTCAAGGTCCGGGGGCCGAATATGGCCCACCATGCTTTTTTATGTGTCCCAAGAGCTTAAATATAGCTGGTGTGCAACTGACAGGTGGAGGCACAGCTCTGACAGCCCTACCAAGGCACCTATCCTCCTTCCAATTGCCCTTTGAGGGCAATCGCAATGCTGTTGTGAGCCAAGGTAATAGTTAGATTTATTATACCAAATACCAGATTCTATGATTTTAGTCTATGCCTAGAGTGGAATTTTATGTCCATGGCTGCTGTTGTAATGAAAGACTATTACTGGTCAAGAATGGATAATAATTGTATCCTACTATGGCTGACTTTGGCAGCACTTTCATCTCTGTTGGCATTTCATTATGTGGACATAGATAACCCATACTGAACATAAACTTTAGGCCCTCATTGTCCTGACAGCATCAGCATGCGTCAAACTGGGATACTTAGGGCCCACCAGTGGAGGTAATTGTTTGGCCCCACCAGTGGAGTAGATTCTTGGGGTACACCAGTGTAGTTGATTCTTGATGCTCACCAGTGGAATTGATTCTTTGGGCCCACCAGTGGAGGTGATTCTTGAGGCCCACCAGTGGAGTTGATTCTTGGGGCGCACCAGTGGAGGTGATTCTTGGGGCACACCAGAGCAGTTGATTCTTAGTGATCACCAGTGGAGGTGATTCTTGATGCTCACCTGTGGAGTTAATTCTTGGGGCCCATCCTACAGCTACTGCACATGACTGTACATGACTCTTATACTCTGCCTCTAGAATTTTCATATTTTTATTTGCCCTTCTGCCTCTCCATGAATTTGCAGTTCGAAGGTAGCTCCGGTTTTGCCCAAAAACAAGGGGCCCACCGAAGGGTTTTACCTTTTTGGTCAATCTGAGCCTTTAAAAACCAGGGTGGGTGGCTGGTTTTAAAACCCCTTAAAAATCATTTTAACCCCTTTTTCATCTTTAGATTGGGAAAAAAAAAAAAGAGTTTTATTGGGCCCAAAATGCGAGGGGAGTTACTCTAGCTTCTATTTTTTTGGCATTTTTATTTTGAGATGGGGGAAAATTTTTAAAAAATTCGGGTTGGGCCCAATTTTCCCACAAAATTTTTTTTGGCCCGAAAATTTAAATTTTTGATGAAATTTTACTTAAAAAACAGCTATTTATAGCTGCACAAGCCTGTAAAGGGGGGCTTGGGAAACATTGTTCCCTGCTCCCCAAAATTTTCAGAAAAAGCTTGGTTTGGTTTATACAATTTTTTTTTTAGGGAAAGGGCACGCACATGGGCAGCCACCGCTCTTAGAAACGCTTCACTCAAAAATTCCCTGGGCACTTTAAAGGGGCAAAAAGGGCCAAAAAAAACTGAAACGGGGTTTAAGCCTGGTAAAGTCATGGGCAGCGGCAGCGGAAAAAAACAAAAAATGGGGCCCAAGATCCTACCATAGCATCAAAGAACACGTAGTAATTTTCTGAAAAACCGCCCCCAGATCGCAGCACAGCAGGGGGACAAACACAGCAGGAGTCAAACCCCCATGAGGGCCAGAAACTTTAAAAACCGTTTACAAAAATATGTTTTTTGTTAAAACCCCAAAACATGTAGAGGCCCCGGGAAAAGAGTGGAGGAAAGGGGGGGGGCAATAATTTTTTTCGTTTTACGTCCCGTGATTTTTTTGGGCCCCCTTCCCTTCATCCCTCGTGGGCCGCTTTCAAACGGTTCAATAATCCAATTTCCAGTATTGCTAAGGCCCCCAAAAAAACAGGACTTAATCCCCAAACAGAGATGACCCAGTAAATGGGGATTTTTTGCATGGGCTTCTGTGTTCTGTACACCCCCCTGGGTTTTTTGGCTAGGGCAATCCTGATCCCTTTCCCCTTCCCCTTTGACAGGTGAAAAGAAAAGGGGGAAAAAAAACCCTAGTTTGGGAACATCATAGAGTGGTGAGGGTGGAAACAGCATTAAGGGAAAAACCCCAAGGGGGTTCCCGTGGGGGAAAAGGGCCAAATTGGCAGCAGCATTTAGTTTGGCCACAGAGTGGCACAAAACAAAGAGTGTGGAGGCCCCGGGCAGGGAAAAAGCCATGAGGTCATAGGTTAAGAAAAATTTGGGTTTTTTGGAGGTGGCACAAAGAAGGGGTAAAGGGCCCCAGATTGGGACAATGACAGGTGTGGAGGTCACGGCAGCAGAAAAGCAGCGCAGTATGAGGGCAGAGAGTGAAAAAAACAATGACAGAGTGGGGGAGGGGGCACAAACAGGAGTAGGGGACAGAGTGAAAACAATGACCCGGGGGGGGGTGGGGGGGGGGGGGGGGGGGGGGGGGGGTGACGGCAGCAGCAACAACAGCACAGCAGCATGGGGTCAGAAGGGGCAAATGACAGGGGTGGAGGGGGGTGGCAAACCATCCCGGAAAAGATGGTGGTGGGCAATGGAAAACGGGCGCAATGTGTGGCATCGGCGGGTGGCGGCACGAATTGGCGAGCAGGGAGTTTTAATCCCCAAACCCTTTTCAAAGTTTTGGGTAGGGCCCCTGGTGATGTAATCTGACACCTAAGCATTGGTGTGTGGGAAATCCCTGGCCATCCACCCGATTTAAACTTCACAAAGGCAGTCTTTCACTTTTTCCCGGGGGACAAGCGGTTCTCATTGGGGGTAACATGGCCCCCGCCGCACTGAACCCCGCTCTGATGCCACACTACTGGCTTGGGGAGGGCAGCTTTCCCCCTGCAACCGGGAAGTTTTGGCCCCAATCCAGTTTGGCTGCCCAGTAGTCCCGCGGTTTTTTTTTTAAATGGGGTGGCAGAGTGCTGTCCAAGTAGGCCAGACCTGTTGGTTCAGGGTCGCTCCATCCTGGGGCTGTTGCTGTTGAGTGTCCTCCCCCCCTGGGGGGTGAAGGGAAGGTGCTTCACCGACCCAGACTTATTCGCTGTTGGAGCTGGTACTGCTCCTACCCCCCCCCCCCTTCCCCAAAATCCGCAGCAGTAGTACGTGGCGCTGAGGAACCCCCGGCAGACCTTTCAGGGAGGGACATGCCGCACAAGGCAGGGGCCCAACTGCTACGGGGATTTCCCTATAGATTTGACTTTGTCCCCCCTCACAGTGGAAAAAAGGGGGCCCCCATTTTGGACCAGTAGGGGGGTCCAAAGGGTGGAGAGCCAGAAGTCATCCCTCTGCCGGATGCTGCCCTTTTCGGTGTCACTAGCCAGGCAAAAAGCAGCTGTGGGCCTGTGCGCAAGTGACTCGGGGGGGACTCCCTCCCTCCATCTCCACGTATACTACCCCCGGTGTTTGGGGGGTCCTCTCCCTCGCTTCCTCATCTCCATTTTCCTCCTACAGCTGCTCCTCTCCCCCCTCCTGTACCTGGGGAGAAAAACCACTCATTTCACCAGACATGCTTCTGTCCAATGTCCCCCCCCATCAGTCCCCCCCAGACTATGGGCCGTGGGGTGTAGCGGCACGTCCCCCGTCCCCCCGCCCAGCGATTTTTCAGCATCTGTTCCAGGACATGAAGCATGGAAATTTTTATTCATCCCGTAGTCCGGCGACTAAAAAATAATTTCGCCTCCTAAAGGCCTCAGAAATGGCAAAGTCATGTATGAGCGCCACGGGCTGAAATCAAAGTACACAGGGGGTACCCTCCCCCTGTATCCCTCAAAAAAAAAACGTTTTAATGGCCCTTTTTCCTTTTTTCATACAGTCGGTCTAACATGTGCAGGCGGATTCCAATGGTTGGGGAAATCGCATTTTCGGTGTATTGGGGGGAGGGGTTTTTGCTGCTGCAACTCAAGGAGGGTGTGCCTGGCGTTGTAGGAATGGATGAAGTGCATGCACAGTTTCCTGACAATTTTCAGAATGTACTGAAGATCGGTGGAAGACTTCAGGAACCTTTTCACAATCAGATTGAACATGTGTGCCATGGAGGGCACATGGACCATCCCTCTTTGGTGCAGCGTGGACACCATGTTCCTTCCATTGTCCGACACCATGATTCCGATTTGCAGTTGGCGCGGAGAAAGCCATACATCGATTTCTTGCTGCATGACGTGGAGCAGTTCTTCCCCTGTATGACTTCGTTCACCGAGGCAAGCCTGGTGTAGAACTGCGTGACACCGCTGTGCAACACAATGTGGTATGATGGAGCAGCACTTGTGGAGGCTGAGATGGGGGTGGTGGTGGAGGAGAGGCGGGCATTGGCGCAGGGCAGCAGTTTGACAACGTGGAGGAGAAAGCGGCGTCTCCTGTCCAAGTTGTTGGTGTGGCTGGGCAGAAAGTACATTCACCCAGTGGGCAGTAAAGGACATGTACTGGTCCTGACCGTAGTTACAGCTCCACAGGTCCACGCTGTATTGCACCTTGGAAGAAACCGATAGGCTCAAGGACTGGCCCACCTTATGTTCTACATATTTGTGAAGGACTGGTACTTCCTTTTTGGAAAAGAAATTATGGCTCGGGACTCTCCACCTCGGCTCAGTACAAGCCATTCGTTTTCTGAACGGTGCAGAGTCCACCACTTGGAAAGGGAGGGACTGCAGCACCAACAACTTGGACAGGAGCACGGTCAGCTCCTGCACCTTAGGATGGTTGGACGCATACTGCTGTCTCTTGGCAATCGCCTCAGTGAACAACTTGCTGGCGCCCGAGTGGGTAGGGCGGGAAACATCTGGCCCGGTAGATGATGGGGGAAAGAAAAAACACTCCCTTCTGCAGGGGGTGGTGAGCCTTGACTGGGCTGAAATGGCGTGCATCCCACTGGGTGCTGCTGTTTTGCTGGGGGCAGGAGGGACCCCCAAAATTAGCCCGTTTCTCCCGGGCCCCGGATTTTGACGCTGCTTTTGTTACGCGGGGCCCAGGGTGCCAATGTTGCCCCCGGGCCCAAAGCTTACTTTTGCCCACAGATTCAAAAATACCCACTTTCGGCTCCTCCGGGGTGCTTAGCAAAAAACTCCCACACGCCGAGTAGGTGGTTTTCCCGCCAAGCCCCCGCACTAGTGACATCCACCGCGCCTGGGTGACCCCCCGTGCCGCTATTTCTTGGGACTTGCGAAGAGGGTTGTTCCCCCGTGGCCTTTGGCTCCGACCTCACACGCTGTACCCTGCTGATTTACGGCCCACTACCGATTTGCGGGGGTGGCCCGCGCTGACGCGCGCTGACCCCCTCTTTCCTGCATGAGAAGCCCTTGCTTCACCCCCCCCAAGTGCGTTTGGCTACATCCATGATTATTGTTGGAAATTTCACTCTTCCCCTCAATGGTCTTGGGATGCAGAGGCTGACTCCCACGCTGACCTCCCATCCACCTCCACATCCATACTTAGCCCCCCTACTGCAAGAAAGCGGGGAATTTTGGCTCATTTCGGGCCAAGTAGTTGACGTCTAAAATTTTTATTCCCCCTTTTAAGTGGGACGAGCCCAGCCAAAAGTAGTCTTGGCGAGGGTATCGGATGGGACAGAGGCGGGGTTTGGGGCAGGTGAGGGCCCCTGACCCGCTCCCGGGCATGCCAACTAAGGGTTGGGGCTAGGTTTCCCACCCCCCTTGGGTGGGATTGTGTGTCATCTGGGAGGAAGTGGATGACCTATCAAAAAAATCAAAACCTTGGTTTTTGAAAAAATGGCCCCTAGTGACACCCGGGTTTTTGGCTACGAGTGACCCCTGCTGCGCTCCCTTATTGTTTTCCTTTTGCCTGCTCCGAATGTTTGTGCCCCTGCCCCTCAATGGAAGACCTGCCAACCTCTCTGTCGACTACTGTTGTTCAAAAATTTTCAATCTGTTTAAAAAAGATATCTGTATATGATAAATACACAGCCTGTATTTGACTCCAAATGAACCCACTAACAGGCTTAGATAACCCTTGGATATAAATTGTGCTCCAGAAATGACCAGGAAAAATTTTGTCGTGTAAAACCACTAACAGGCTTAATTAACCCTCGGATACTCAATGAGCTCCAGAAATGACTAGATGGCATTAAAATGTATATGGGGCAGAATTAGACCCACCCTGGACTTGAATTACAATACCCCACAAACTGAATCAAAATGATAACGGAAGAGGAGCAGTCTCTGATAAAAGCAATGCAAACCCCTCTCCCCCCCCCCCCTCCCGGATCACTGTTAAAAGCAATTTTCTTTATGTGAGATCTCTGCTGCTCCTGCAGCAGTCGCTTATGTCAGGGCACAATGAGAGCAGTGTGAGCAGCCAGCATGGCGTCCGTACTTATAGTGCTGTGACTTCACAGAAGCCCGCCGGCCTCTGATTGGCTTGATGTCTGCACATGTCATTTAGGGTCTTCTTTCTTCCTCCAGACTTCTCTTCCCCATGTCCGCCATGTGCTTGCGGCCATTTTAGCAATTAAAAACACGCTTCGTTCCAGCAAATTACCACAAAACTTAAATTTCGTGCAAAATCGAAGTTTTCCTGAAATTCTAAACGAAGTCCACTTCGTTAGAATCAATTCTCCCATCTCTAATTATATTGTATGCAGTAATATTACTTTGTCTTACTATAATCTCTATAATCCTCTGTTTTCTTCCCTTTGCTCTGTTCTGCATTGTGCAATGATCTTTTATGTAGGAGCTGTGTGATTTCCTGGCAGTATTGGTTTCGACATTTTCATTCCTGTACTTGTCCAGCAGCCAGCTATTTACATAAGAAAACCCATGCATCTCTTCTGTTACTGATTAAAGAGGTTGTGTGGTCAGGGTGACGGAGTACAAGCTAAAATCCTTTATAACCCCCCCTTCATAGCTCCAGCCAGCACATACCCAAGTGGCATCATGGGGTTTGGAGCTCTTTGTCTCATTCTGTTATATGGACTCAGCAGTTCCTACGCGCAGGCACCGTAAGTATAACCAAATCCTGTAAGGCTAGCACACATGCACCTAAAAGAGGGTCTGGGGGGACATTCAAGACGCCAAATATCTGTACTGCTTGTTGTTGAATTTTTTCTTTTTTTTTTTTAATTATGAGTTCAGTGCCGTTGATTAAAGACAGAAATGGTTAAATAGCTCACGGTTAATCTAGCTATCTATCTCATATCTATCTATTTATCTATCTTTCTATCTGTCATTTTATGTATCATTTTATCTATCTATCTATTTATCTATCTCATATCTATCGATCTATTTGTTCATGCTGCTATCTGCCTTCTGGTACTCAGAGTGCTGCTTTACATCTAGGTTGCATGTGTTCAAAAATAATGAGTTAGAATACCAGTCACAGCCTATGAAGAAGAGTGTTGCTATTTTTCTTGAGAAAATAGACCCTTTCTCTAATCCTAGTCAGTCTAATCTAACCTTTTCTAGGGATGATAACAGAACTGGGAATATTCTGTGGCAGGTCACTAACGCTGATCTTTTCCCTCCATGTATTTCCTCCACCAGATGCAGCCTGATAACACCCAATGTGCTGCGTGTGGACAGCGAAGAGACCATTATAGTAGATGGACACGGCTCTGCATTTGAAGCTGACATCACAGTCCAAGATTTTCCCCAGAAGAGATTCACTTTAGCTACAGGCAGAATCTCAGTGAACAGCAGTAACCATTACTTTGGAAATGTTAAACTGACGGTAAGATTACGGTCTCTTAAGAAGCTTTCTAATAACCATTTGGGTGACCCATCACTTCCCACTCCTTGTCTCCTTGTGTAATGGTAACTCATGTTTCCTCAGGCTGTCCATCAGTGATGAGTTACCGGTATCTATATGAGCTTTAGTCTTCTACACTCTGAGTTTAGTCATTGTTGTCATTGCCAGCCTCACTATAAGTCACCCTATTGTTCTTGCTTTTGTGATCTTCTAGATGTTTCTCCTAGTTATATCTTTCAATCTTTCTGTAGGTTTTGACTCTAGTGTTCTAGCTTTGATTTTGACCTCTGTGTACAAAATCAATAAAATAATGTGGTTTTAGATAACTCCAGCTGACTATACCTTCAGTTCTGCTCTTAAAGTGTCCCTCAGTATAGACTTCTTGGACATCAATATCACTGCTTTGATCTGGGAACTCCTTCAACAGCTTTGGAGTTACCACCTTCTCTGAGTCTATGGTGAAGATAATTACCAGGCCATTAGATACTGAGCCTCAATCTAGCCCACACCAAATTGGATTGTAATGGATGGTAACTGACCAAATGCTTCTGTAGTCAATGAAGAATAAGAAGCAAGAAAAAAAAGCTCACCCTTGTGTGGTATAATTACAAACGTAAAGCAAAGTGTACAATACTAAACACTAACCTATAACCTCCACAAAAACACAAAAAAAATTATAATAGATGAAATTATAAGACTTTTCTCAAATACATGTCATTAGCAATCCAGAGGATTTACTTCAGTATTACAGGTTGACAGGTTTTACTTTCAGTTTGTAACTCAGGAGATCGTTCTCTAGAAGGAAGCATTCTGTGGGAACACCAACTGTGTAGGGAAGCTGTGGGCAGAGCTGCTTGTACAGGGTAATCTGAGTTTCTCACTACATACAGTATAGCAGACACAGTAAATAGGTGTGAAAGGGTTTACCTGTTGCTTCAGGCTCCCCCTCCATAGCACACAGGCATCTATATACACTACTGCTGGTGTAAACATGATATAAACTTACAGGCTCCCCCTGCAGAGTGGGCTCTCCTAGCTCAGAAACAGTTATGTACACACAACTGTCAACATAGTGATCCATCAACCTGTCATGTGCTGACTTTGCCCGACTTCAGAGATGTCTTAAAGGTCCAGCGCTTTTTATAAAAACTGAATTATAGGTGAAATGCTTTGATTTTTGATTATTTTCCTAATGAAGCATATTATGGAATTGTTTGTATTTTAGTCTTCTGTTACTTCACGAGGTTTCTCTGGAGTTGATACTTCCTCTTTAAGTTGTTGTGCATATGAAGACATAACTCTCCAAACACCTATATCACCGTTTGGACAGTATTAGGAAGATTTCCATGGAGTCCGCTGCTTTCTCATTGTCAACTATCCATGAAACAGTGTAGAGTGGATAGATAGAAATATAATATTTTGGGATACACTACAGTTTTTGGAGCCCAGTTTGACTTAAACCGAAACTACAGGCAGTGGATAGTAAAGCATTGTGACTCCTTGGGTGACATGTATGAACGGGGGGTGACATGTATGAATGGGGCTGCGACAGAAGTCTGCCGTCTTTTCAGCCCGAAAACTGGCGAAGCCCCGTTTGCTATATTTTTAACCAGGTGAACTCCAATATCAGGCGCATTACATAGCGCCCGTGGCACTATGTAATGCGCCTGAGATTGGGGGGCATGCTGGAGGCGGCGCACTACAATCACATGAAGCTACACATTTATAGCTTTAGTACGGCAAATCCAGGGGCATTACTGCTGGAACAGGTAGAGCACTTTAAAAGGGGTTTACCTGAGCCAGAAGTGTCACTTAGGGCCACATGTATGAATCCCGCCGGGTCGGGGCGCCTTTCTGCAGTTTTCGGGGATTCTGCCTGATTTATGTCGGGGCCCGGACGTCGCTCTACATACAATGTAAAGTCCGCCGCGCCTGCCTGTGTTTTAGTGCAGTGCGGGTCTGAGGCGCAGTGCGGCGCTGCGCCCTAGGAATTCGGCCGGGAGGTAGTGCGGTCATCATGCGGGGAAAATCCGCCACGCATGGCCAGTGTGTTGGCGCAGTGCGGGGACCGAGGCACAGTGCGGCGTTGCGCCTATGATTCGCGCCGGAGGTAGCGCACTTTCATACTTGCGGGGAAAAGTTCCTGCGCCTGCCAGTGTGTGTGGGGCACAGTGGGGGACATGGGCGCAGTGCGGGACTTTGGCGCCTTGCGGTAATGCGCCGAAAAACAGTTCCGATTCGAGACAGCTGGAACACTTGAAATCATTCCAGATGTCGGTGCGAAGTATGACAAAAAACCCTTTATAAAGGCGTTCAACATTCTCAGAAAAGGCTGAACCTCAAAAATTAAAAAATACATAAAACAAAATCACTTTCCAATATCCTAATTCAAGAATTAGGCTGCACCATTTTTTGGGTGTATTTTGCAGCAAAAAACTGTTGACGCAATATTCTCTATATAAATGAACTGTTCTACACCAAAACATTTTATGCCAGGCATGACACTTTTGAATGCGCCTAAAGTAGGCGCATCAAATATGCCTGCAATTATATGCAATGCGCCTTTTTTTTTGGTATATGCCTAAATTAGGCGCATTAAATATGCTGTACAAGGCATACCACATGCCAGATTTTTGACGGGTTTATTTATTCAGGCGCATTATACACTCATTTAGTGTGCCATAAAATTGGCATGGCGGCACCTCTTTTTTGACATGTCGCCCATAGTTTTTATAATTTTTACATCTACATAGATGTAAAAATTTTGCAGGACAGTATTTACTTTCTAATGGTTTGAGAGGGTTACTTTTTACGGTGTTCACTCTTTGGTGTAAATGATATGTTATATGTATTCTGGAGGTTGAACGTATTCAAGCAATACCAAATATGTAGAGTTTTCGTTATGCTTTGGCACCAAACATTCTGCATTTCTTAAATTTGCACTGCAGCGCCATTTTCTGCAACCAATAAAGTTTTTGCTCTTTCACCTATGAACCTTTTGAGAGTGCATTTATTGAAGAATGCATTTTTTGAAGCCTGAAGTATAGTTTTTATTGGTACCATATTGGGAATTTTTGATCGCTTTTTATCAGGGGTGTGGAGTCGAAGTCAATGTCCATTTTGATGGAGTCAGAGTCGTTACAAAATGGATCGACTCAGACTCCCAAAATATATAATAAATTGATACAGTAAGTTTAATGCAGTACAAAAAGCAAGAGGAATTGGGTCTTGCCAGTGCTACTGTTACCAAATCTCTAGCCTCATCACATGAGGAGTTTAACTTTGAAAAGTATTTAGATGACATGTAGCAGGCAAAGCTTTGCCGCTCCCATAGCAAACAGATTGACCAGATTTCAGCGACATTTTTCACTTGTTTTCAAAGAATAGAATTTTTAAACCTTCATCCGAATGATGTGCATGAGGTAATTGCTTTATACCCTGAAATTGTTAGAGATGTTGCCCATGTCGTCACTGCTTTGCCCAAGTTGGTGTAGAGAGGCCGTTCTCTAGCCTGGAAATAATAAGATCAGATTTGAGGTCATCTATGAATGATCTGATGAATGTTTTTCCCCACTTATTGCAGCGTTTTGCATATTTACAATTTATTAAAGTTTTTAGTTGTATCCAATAAATATTTTTTACACTGACAAGCGAAAGGGTAACAATACTTTGAACGTTTGACTTTGAGGGTCCATATTTCACCATCCACTACAGCATTGAACATGAGACTACCATCAGTCTATAGACAATCTCTTCCTATCTTATACATAACTTTGACCTGCAACTATTTAGCATATGCTTAGTTATGCAAATTCTTGAGCATGGCCAGAGGATTCAGGCAGTGTGGAAAGCCAAAGGTGGATTTACAAAACAATACACCCTTGGCTGAAATTAAAAGGGACGTGTTTTTTTCAAAACCCTATAACTATATAAAATATGTTACTAAAAAAAATAAAAAAAATTACATTTTGTTTTTACTTTCAAAAAAAAATAGCAATGCAGTTATGACAAAAATCTGCATAATAAGCGATGCTAAGTAGTTGAAGTCAATTTAGTTAAAATGCTAAGATGTTTTTTATAAAATGATGGTAGTCTCACATGCAAAGGTGGGGGATGGTAAAATGAAAGTCAAAAGTTTTTGAGGAAAAAGGCCCCGGGTCCTCGCCGGTGCCCTCCTCCTCTATGCCGGGGGATCGTCAGTGGGAGTTCGAGTGCGTTCCGCCCTAGCCCAGAGTTATCCCTGGAAAGAGGCTGCCTTGTGCGCTCCTTCAAAAGGGGTCTCTTTGAGTAGGATTTGGTGTGCTGGCCGCAAGAGACATCCCTCCCTTCAGCGGGTTAATTCGTTGGTACCCGCATTGACGTGGTTTCGCCAAGAGCGAGAGGGGGTGCCCCGGAAAGGGAACGAGATGGACCCGGGTCCCACGCCGGTTTTCCTCCCGGGCCCCCGTGTTTCCGGGAGGCACCTACGAAAAACCCGAAACCACCCCCTATTGAGGAGCCCATGGGGGTGAAAAGGTTTACATCCTCAAAAGAAAGAAACTGGCTCTACGTGGGGTTGGCAACCTGTCCCTCTACGTGGCAGCCCCTGAGAAATTTCCGGGGGAAAATTGCCCCCCAACGCCCAATTTAAGTTCCGGGAAATTTCCCGGGCACCTAGGGTTCGGGGGAGAGGGGGCCCCCTGGGGAAAAATTCCTCCTCTCCGAGCATGATGTTCCCTTTTCCCAATTTTCGGGAAACGAGGGGGGGCCTTTCCCCATTCGGACCTCCGCCTTTTTGGGACTTGGTCAGCCGGGAATTTTTATTCACCGCCCCTTGGTGTGCAGTACCGTCTTCCGGGGGGGCCCGGTTTGGGAAAAAAAACCCCGGCCATCTCCTCGGTCGCGGCGAGTGCAAAAGCGACACTTTTCTTTCACCCCAAACCCAAATGTCTTTCACGTGAGAGTCCTGCTTTAAGGAGAAGAGGTTTTCCTTATGTTTTGGGCCACGTTTCTTTTTCGGCGTTTTCTTCTCGGCTTCCGTGGTGATCCCCACTCCCCTTAGTTTGACGGGAGTCGGGTTTAAATTTTCACTGCCCGGGGGCCCCCAACTCCCCTGACCCCGTTGTTTTGGGGGCCCCCCCCCCAATCCCCCCGGTGTTTCCCGTCCTCGCAAAAGGCCCCCTGCGAAACCTTTGGGCCCCGGCCCTTTGGCCCGCCGAATACCGGGGGTTTTTCCCCCCAACCTTTTTTGGGTCTTTTCGGAAAAAGAAGCGGAGATCCTTCCCCTATCGACCTTATGTTGCCCCGATAAGATTTTCTGCAGGTACCGGGTCCCCCCCCGGGGCCCGAGTCTATCCCTTGTCCGTTCCCGAGACTCAAGTTATTTTCCGAATTACCCGGGGGAAAACCTCCAGAAGGGGGTTAATAGGAAAATCCTTTCCCCCCCCCCAGGGGGGGTTTTTCTTTTTCTTTGAAAAGAAGGACGGAAACCTGCGCCCCGGCATTGATTATGGGGGTTTTTAATAAGATCACAGGGGAAAATTTCGGTTTCCTCTGCCATTGATTCCTGACTCTTTGATCGCCACGGGTGCGAAGTTTCCCCAAAATTGGATTTAAAGGGGGAAAGCCTATAATCTAAACCCGCATCCGGGAGGGCGATGAGTGGAAGCGGTTTTAACCCCGGGGCCCGGGCACTTCGAAAAACTTGGTCATGCCATTGGGCCCTTTGTACCCCCCAAAGCCGTTTCCCAAAGGAATTCGGAACGCCCATCTTCAGGGATCTCTTGTTTTACGTTTTGTCGTAGTGTCCCTTGGACGACTCTTGATATACTCTTCGGGAATTGGGAGACTCCCCGTGTTCATGTCCCCCAGGTTTGAGGCGCCTCCGGGCCAACCGCCTATACCCAAAGGGTTGGGGAAAAGGGTTGCATCTTTAAATTCAGCCGGGGCCTGCCATTCTTGGGTTTATATTTTTTGGGACCAAGGGTTGCAGATGGACCCACTAAGTGTCCTGCCCTTTCCTACAAGGGCCCCTTCCCCCTTTTGGTCTTCGGGTTTTTCCCAACGTTTTCCCTTTGGGATTCTGTAATTATTACCGGAAATTTAATCCCCACTTCTCCCCCCCGGGTGGCACCCCATCGTGGCGTCAGAAAAAAAAACGCAAACCCCGCAAAGCGGGCCACCCGAGGCCGAGGTAAGAAATTCTCAAATTTAAAGTCTGCCTTCCCCCTCCGCTTTTTACTGTCACGGGGGGCCCTTTAATTAAGGGCCGTTTGCGCTTAAAAAGGGGACGCCTAACGGTGGGGCCCCCGGTCCCGGTTCTCCCGAAAAAAGGGGCCAACGGGGGAAAACGGTCAACTGGGCTTTTTTTCTAAAATTTCTCCCGGGCGGGAAAAGGAAACTTATACGATCGGAGCCCGGGAGTTGTTAGCCATAAGCAAAACTGGAGGTTTTGGCGTTTTTCTACTTGGGGGGGTGCTCGGCCCCCCCATCGTATTACTCGGGACCCCCAAAAAAACCCCCAAAAACCCCCAAAACCCCCCCTCCCAATTTTAAAACCCCACGCCGGTAGATGGTCCCTTTTTTTCTCCCGATTTGATTTCCAAATCCTTTTTCCGTCGGCGGAGAAGAATGTAAAAGGGGAGGCGTTGTCTCGAAATTCTGATGTGGTGGGAAAGGGGGAAAACACCCCCGGGGGAAACAAAAATCCCCCCGGGGGGGTCTTTTTCCTCTAAAGCCCCTGTTGACCTCCGGCTTTTTCCCGCCTGGGAAGACATACGGGGGCCCGCACCCCGCAGACGGGATCCTGAAGGGGGGGGCCATTTGCTATTGGGGGGGCTGGGGGCCACCCCCC
This sequence comes from Phyllomedusa bahiana, assembly GCA_025379985.1. Taxonomy (NCBI): domain Eukaryota; kingdom Metazoa; phylum Chordata; class Amphibia; order Anura; family Hylidae; genus Phyllomedusa; species Phyllomedusa bahiana. The sequence goes on from JAODAL010003284.1 coordinate 23,387, forward strand.
CAGCGCCTTTTAAAACCCACCCCTTTCCATTTTTTTTCTCCGGTTTTTTTTTACCTTTTGGCCCCCGGGCCTGCTAAGGCGTTAAAGAATTTGTCGGGGCCCTGTACCCCCTTTTTGCCCTAAAAAAAACCCCCTCGTCACAGGCCAGTCGGGCCCCCGGTTTCCCCCGGGCCCATCCCTACTACCCCCTGGTGCATTGTGGGCATGGTTTTTATAACCGTCTTCCCCCTCCTTTGGTAACCCCGGTGTTTGGGGGGTAGATCCAGATTTTTTTTTCCTAAGATGGCCCCACTTTGTCCACTGACGGGTCTGCCCTCTCCCCCGCGCTGGTAACCTTTTTTTTCCCCACATTTTTTCCCCTTAAAGGATGCCCCTGAAATTGTCTTGACCGCGGATTTCCAGTTTGTCCCCCAAAATTTTTGGGCGGGCCCTCTTTTTCCCCTCCCTTCAGGTTAAGTTTTCAAATTTTTCCTGGGCCCCTTCACCCCCGGGACAAATGGCCAAGTAAAAAGGGGTTAACCGGGTTTCCTGGGGCCCTTTACTTGCGCCACTTTGTCCCCGGGCGTCAGAAGGGACTGGGCAAAATCTACCCCCCATGGGCAGAATTTTTTTTAAAATTCCCTAGATTGAGCCCAGGGGGGGCCCCTCTCTTTCTATATTGGTAGGCCTGCATCCCCCGCCCCCCTCCCCCACTCCCCCTCTCAGTCCGAAGTCCCTGTTTGCAGTTACATGGTCCGCGCCCATGAAGACTATTTGGGCCCCTTTTCCCCCCAGTTTTTTGCTCCGTGCTTCGGCACGCAGGGAAAGCTCAGGCGGAAAAAAAAAAAGGAGCCCCCCTCCGGGTTTTTTTCCTGGGGGATAAAGTTTGGCTTTTCTCCCCAAAATATGGTTCAGGTTTAAAGGGACCCCCAAGTAAAAAATTGGGGGTTCCCCGTACGTGGGGTCCCTTTGGGGTGCTCAGACGAAAAAAAACCGGTGGCCTATAAAACTCTGGCTCCCCCCCTCCATCGCATCCCAAATTCCTTTCATTTTCCCCATTCTCAAACCCCTGGCCCCTTAACCTTTTTTTCTCGTAGGGCTCCCCCTCCTTCCCCGGGTGGGGGGGATTTTACTAATGTATTCCGGGGTGAAGGAGATCTTGGAATAAAGGTGCCCAGGGGGAAGCGATATTTTTCCCATTCGAGTGGAAGGGGTTCGGGGCCCGGGGGAAAAAGGGTTTCATGGGGGGCCGGGGGGGGACAACTTTTCTGGACCGTAAAACTTGTTCTGAGGTTCCTCCAGGCTGGGAAGGGGGGGAGGCCAAAAGGGGGGGGGGGGGAAAGAAAACGGCGGGGGCCCCCAGCCCTTTCCCCCGGGCTCCCCCGGGGCGGGTTTGGGCCCCCCGGCCCCCCTCGTTGTGCCCCCGGGCGAGTGGCGACCCCGGTTTGCCCCGGCCCGTGGGCGGGGCTGGGTCCCGGGGGCTTTAATAACTTAAACCGGGCCCCCGGTTCCGGGGACTCCAGGCGGCCTCATCAGGCCGTCGGGGGCGCGCTCCCTTTTCCCAAAGGCGCGGCGGGCCATTTCCCCTCTCTCTTAAAGGGCCAGTGCCCCAGGGAAATTTGGGCCTAAATTCCCGGCCCAAATAAACCCTATATATTGGCTCCTCCCCCGGTAGCCCCTCCCGGATTTTTAGTCCCTCCTGACCCTTTTAGAGAAAAGGCTTTTTCCTTGTTTGCCTTTTCCTTTTGGTTACCAGACCGATTTTCGCTCCCTTTTCCTGGACCACAAAACCTCTGCGCCTGTCCTAAAACCTATTGCCGGCCCCTAAAATACGCTCGGGGCCTCGCGATTCTGTACCACGTTATCCTTGGCTCCCACCGCAGCAAGTCCCCCCAGGGGGAAAACCCGCCCTGGTATTTTTTCCCCCGCAGAAAGTCCACCCCGCTTTGCGGGGGGTTCTGGTAAAAACCCGGGTTTTTATTTAAAATTCCGTTCCCGGGCGTGGGCTTCCACCATCGCTTGCGGGGGGCCCACCCGGATCCACAAACCACTGCCGTTAAAAATTTTCAGATATTTTTAATCAAAAAGTGCCCGAAAAATTTTAGAACAAACGTATGCCAGACAGGAGGGTGGCGGGGCTTTTCACCTGCGAGTGGCAGAGGCCAAAAAACCTTTCCTGGAGGGGTCCCCAGAAACAGAAGGGGACGTCGGGGGGCAGGGGGAATTTCTTTGGGTTTGAGGCCACAATTTTCCCGGGGGGTTTTTGTCATCTAGGGGGCCGTGTTTTTGTTAAAAAACCCCAAAATTGGTTCTTTGGGGGGTTTGGGGACTAGGTCATCCACTTCCCCCCAGATGAATCGGGAAAAACCCCAGCCAAGAGCCCGGTGGGAAGTCGGCACAACCCCTTAGTTGGGCCCATCCCCCCGGGGGAGCGGGTCAGGGGGCCCCTCCCCTTTTGTCCTCAACCCCCCTCTGTCCCACCCGGTTTCCCCTCAGCCAGAGTTTTAATAGGGTGGCTCTGGGCTCAGCGCCCTATATAGGGGGGATGAACAATTTGAGGAGGGCAGTCGGCAGCTACTTGGCAGCAAAAGAAATGGACCCAAATTTACCCCCCTGCTTTTTTGCAGAAAGGTGGCAAAGTTTTGATGTGGGGTGGCTTGGGGGGTTTCATGTTGTGAGGGGTCCCCCTCGCTTTTCCCAAAAGGGAAACCGGTGATGAGGACAGCAGTGACGATAAAAACCCCAAATTTAGATGTCCCCTTGTAGCCCGACCGCATTTGGGGGTCCGGGTGGGGCAAGGGCTTCATCATCGTCAGGAGAAGGGGGCGTCATCTTTCGCATCAGGGGAGCGGAAAAGCCAGCAAGTGGGTAGTGTGGCGTTTAGTAGCAGGATAGCAGCAGTGTTGGGGGTCGGGAGGGCCCAAACGGCTACGGGGGGGGAAAAAAAAACCCCTTCGAGGGGCCCAAAAAAAGTTGTGGAAAAGGGGCTCAGCGAGGGGGGGAAGGGGCCCGGGGGGCAGTAGTTACTTTTAGTGGGGGAAACCGTGGCGGTAAAATCAGCCCACCCCCCGGTTGGTGTTGCGTTCTTTTGGCTAAACACTGGAGAGCCGGGAAAATTTTGGGGATATGTAGAATCTTTTAGGAAAAAGGGGAAGTGGGGGCCAGGGAGCTTTAAAATTTTGGCCCCCACGTCCCTGCATCAAAAAAATTTTCAGAAACACCATCCCCGGGGGCCCGGGGAGAAACGTGGCTCAGTTTTGGGGGTCCTTTGCCGCCCAGCAACAGCCCGAAGCAACGGCCAGTTTTTCCGCATGGCCCTTTCAGCCCGGGCAAGGGTCCCCCAATCTGCGAAGGAAACTGTTTCTTTTGACATCATCTCCAGGTCCAGATGCTCCTGCTCCCCGCTCTCAGGCGCCGCAGTTGTTTTAGCGGGGGCGATTGCAAAAGAGACAACAATAAAGCCGGGCCAAACCATCCTAAGGTGCAAAAAGCTGACCGTTTTCCCTGTCAAGTTTGGTACTGCAAATCCCCTCCCTTTCCAAATTTTGTGGACTCTCACCATTTAGAGAAAAATGGCTTGTGCCCAGCCCCAGAGGGGGGGTTTCCCAAAACCGTTTAAATTTTTTCCAAAAAAGGAAAGTTTCCAGAAATTCATAAAAAAAGTAGAAACCCGGGGGAAAGGGGGCCAGTCCTTGGCTTATCAGTTTGTTCCCAAGGTTTCCCCCCGGCAGCGGTGACGTCTGGAGTGTAACTAACCCGGGCAGGGCCAGTACATTTTCCTTTAAAGGCCCACTTTGGGGAATGTGCTTCCTGCCAGGGAAAGCCAACAAACTTGGACAGGAGGGCGCCGCTTTCTCCCCCCCGTTTGTCAAACTGCGGGGTCCTGCGACCCAAAGGGCCGCCTCCTCCTTTCCCCCCCAAAACCCCCACCCAAAATTTAGGGTTTTTACAAGTTTTCCTGCCCTTTATCTACCACATTTTGTTTGGGGGACAAAACCCGGGGTTTGGCGCAAATTCCAAACCTGGCTTGCCTCGGAGAACGAAGTCCACAGGGGAGGAAACTGCTCCCCGGGCATGCAACAAGAAATCGATGTTTTGGGCTTTCTTGGGGCCCAAACCCGCCCAAATTGGAACCATTTGGGGACGGACAATGGGGGGGGAACTTGGGGGGGTGCCGAGCTTTCCCCCGAGGAGGGATGGTCCATTTCGCCCACATGGCGCTTTTGGGGGTTTAAACTTTGGTTTTTGAAAAGGTTCCTGAAGTCTTCCAATTTTCTTAAAAAGTTTGAAAATTTGGCCAGGAAAACCCGTGCATGCCAAATTCTTTCCAAATTCTACAGGACACCCCCCTTGAATTTTAGCGGGAGAAAAGGCCTCCCCCCCAAAAAACACTTGATATGGATTTTTTTCCACCCGTTGGAATTCCAAACCTTTGCAAAATGTTTGGCCGGGTGTATGAACAGAGGGAAAAGGGCATTAACGATTTTTTGATTATCCAGGCGGACCCGAAAATACTCCCCCGGGGGTTTTAAATTGATGTCAGCCAGTGGCAGCTCATGCGTGGCACCTGCCGGGTTTGTTGAGGCCCCTTTCGGGGGAGGGGCCCCCGTTATTTGTCAGTTTGCCTGGACTACGGGATTTAATAAAAGTTTTATTCCACTGCTTCTGTCCTGGGAAAAGATGCTGAAAAATTTTGTTTTTTTGGGGAAGGGGAACGAACGTGGCGATTAAATCTCGTGGGCCCCATGAGTCCCGGGGGGGACTGAAATGGAAGGGAGGACGGGGGAGGGGGATGGGCTTTGGAGAGAAGATTTTCTGGGTGAAATTTTTAGGGGGGATTTTCTACCCAAAGGTTTAAAGAGAGGAGGAAACAGAAACAGTGGAGGGGGTAGAAGGAGATGAGGAAGCGAGGCAGGGTTAAAACCCCCAAGGGCCGTGGCAGGTAAAAACAGGGGGGGAGGGGGGGAAGGGGGAAAGGGAAAGGGGCCCCCCGGAGTCACTTGTGCAGGGTGGCCCGGCCAGCATGCCCGATTTGCCTGGATAGTGACAGGGGCCGGAAAAGGGCAGCATCCGGCAGGGGGGGAAAGACTTCTTGGGTCTTTCCCCCCTATTGGACCCTCGCTACCGGTCCAAAATTTGGAGCCTTTTTCCCAGCTATTGAGAGGGGGGGGACAAACTCTAATACTTAAAAGGGGGAAAACCTCCGTAGTCAGTTTGGCCCCTGGGCCCTTTTTTGCGGCAAGCGTTTTCCCCCCTCTGACAGGTCTGACGGGGGTGGGTTTTTTCAGCGCTCAGTACTACTGCCGCGGGTTTCTGGGGGGGGGGGGAAGGGTAGGGCGTTAAATCCATCCGCAGCAACCTAAGTCTTGGGGTTCCCCGTATGGCGCTTCTTCACCCGCGCTAATTTAGGAGGGGGAGTCGCCCAGCAGCAGCAGGACCTGGAGCAGACCCCGAACCAACAGATTTGGGGGCCCTTTCTTGGACCCGGGACTTTTGTCACCCAGTTAGAAAATTCCGCTGGACTAACTGGGCAAACCCAAACTGGATGTGTGGCCGCAGCTTGCCGGTTTGGGAGTGGAGAAGCTGTCCTGCCCGGGCCAAAAGTGTGGGCATTGAGGCGGGTGTTCATCCCCGGGGGGGCCTTTCGTTACCCCAAGGGAAACCCCGGTTTTTCCAACCGGGGAAAAGTGGAACCCACTGACCTTTGTCAAGATGGAATAAAGGGGTGGATCCCGGGCCAAAATTTCCACACAACCCTTTGGGGGGGGGTTCAGGTTTACATCAGCCAGTTATGCCTCCTTTTCCTGCAAACTGGTTTTTAAAAGAACTTGGGTTGGGTTCAAAAATTTCCTGCCCTTCCCGCCACTATTCTGATGGGCCCCACACCCGCCCTTTTGCCACACACCGCGGGTGACAGTTTTTTCCCATTTTGCCCCCCAACCTATCTTTTTTCCCAGGGACTTGGGATTGGGCCCCCAATTTCCCCCCACATCTGTCATTGTGCCACTTATGAACCTTTATGCTTTTTGGTGCTGTTGTTGGTGCCGGCACAAATTTCCCCCACTGTGTCATTTTTGGCCCCTCTCTGAAAACATGCTGCGGCCCCGTTTACCTCCAAATCTCTGTCCCTTTTGCCCACTCTGTGGCCCCAATACTGTTTTGCCCCCTCCAGAATTTTTCATTGTGCCACTGTCTGACCTCATGCTGCTGCCCCGTCACCCCCACTCTCTGTTATTGTGCCCACTCTGTGGCCTGTATTTACTGGGTTTTTTCCACCTCCAGAATTTCTTTTTGCACACTGTTGAAACCCCATGCTGCTGTGGCTGCCGGGGTCCCTCCACTCTTGTCATTGTGCCAAATTTTTTGACCCCCCATTTCTGGTGCTGTGGTGCTGGCCCTGAAACCCCCCAAACCAAATGTGTCTTTTTCCCCCTCTGTGGGCCTTAAATTTCCCGTTTTTTGGGGTCCCCCCCCCAGGGAATTTTCCCTTGTGCCCTTTTCTGACCTCATGCTGCCCGGGGTTGTGGCTGTCTGCCGTGCCCTCCAAAACTGTGTATTGTGCCCCTTTTGGGCCTTTTTCCCCCGTTTCTCGCCCCTCCAGAATTGGGGCATTGTGCCACTGTCTGACCTCTTTTTTCTGCCTGCTGTGGCTCCAGCCGGGAAACTCCATTTTTCTGTGATTGTGCCACTCTGTGGCCCCTAACCCCTTTTTTTTTTCCCTTTCAAAGGGCTTGTGCCCCTCTTTTCCCGATCATGTCGGGGTCCCACCGTCACCCTTTCCCCCTCACTGTCATTGTGCCCCTTTCCTGTGGCCTTTTACTGTTTTGCCACCTCCCAGAATGTCATTGTGCCCCTGGCTGGGCCTCATGCTGCTGCCACCGTTTACCTCTACTCTCTTTTTCCCTTGTGCCCAAATCTCCCGACCTCTGCTGCGGGCCCCCGTCACCCCCACCTCTGTCATTGTGGACTCGTTGGGGGCCTAACTACTTTTTTCCTTTGGGGGGGGGGGGTTTGGGGGAAAAAATCAAAATTTTTGGGCCATCGTCTTTTACCCCATGCTGCTTTTTGGCTGCCGCCCGGGCACCTTCCCTCTCTGTCATTGTGCCAACTTTCTGACCCCATTTTTGCTTTCTGTGGGTGCTGCCGTGGGCCTCCCCCTGTTTTCATTGTCCCATCTGTGGCCTATTCCTGTTTTTGCCAAACCCCCCAGAATGTCATTGTGCCCCTGTCTTGACCTCATGCTGGCGCTTGTGGCTGCTGCCGTGCCCTCCACACTGTGTCATTGTGCCACTCTGTGGCCTACTCCTGTTTTTTGCCACCTCCAGAATGTCATTGTGCCACTGTCTGACCTCAGTGCTGCTGCTGTGGCTGCAGCCGTAACTCCATATTCTGTCATTGTGCCACTCTGTGGCCTACTCCTTTTTTTGCCACCATTCAGAATGTCATTGTGCCACTCTCTGACCTCATTGCTGCTGTGGCTGCCGCCTACCTCCACACTCTGTCACTGATGTTGCCCACTTGAGCCCTCAACTTGTTTTTTTTCCAGCTGTCGCTGCCATGACTTTATCAGGCTACATTCCCGCTTCAGTTTTTTGGTCAGTTTTTGCACTCTTAAGTGCCCAGGGATTTTATAGTGAAGGATTCTAAGAGCGGCGTGCAGTAATGTGGGTGTCATACTAAAACACAACATTGTATGAAGACCAAACCAAGCTCCCTCTGCATATTTAAGCATGGCACAACGTTTTACAGCACCCTGCAGGCTCTGTGCAGCCTGGAAATAGCTGTTTTTTAACGCGATTCGTCCCGAACTAATTCGGACCGAATTTATTTTGGTCGGGAAATTCGGCGAAGTGACCGAACTGAATTTTTGAGAAATTCGCCCATCTCTAATGATGTTATGTATCTTTTACAGATACGGCAATAGCAATTGCTTATAACTTTTTATACGTTTTTTTATTTGTAAGATGGCAAAAGGGGGTGATTTGAATTTTTTAAATTTTTTGATTTTTATAAACATTATTTTTTTTTTTTTACTTTGAGTCCCCACTACTAGGGATCGTGATCGTTAGTACACCCTTCTGCATTATTTAATAAATGCAGAAGGGTGTTTAAAGATGGCAGTTCTAAAACTTTCTGGCTGTGGAAGGAAGTGTTAGGAACGTATACATGGTCTCGATGGAAGCCTTTATCAGGCAGCACCTTCTTTCATTCATTTAGACCCTGCAGCCGCAATTGCTGTGGTGTCTAAAGAATTACACAGCAGGAAGCGGCTGAAAACTGCTATTAGTATCTTGGGGTCAAACCCTTTTATGTACGGACTTACTGAGTTAAACCCGTACATAGAAAAACCCTTTCTGGGTTTTACTCAAAAATCCAAAATCTCATTACTGCTCTAACGACTAAAAATCTATTACTGCCTTATTTTTCTCGGGCTTTACTACTGAACTCCTTGCGTATCGGGGTCTCCCCCCTCTGCAAAATCTCCCCTCCCAATCTATACAAAAATGCAGCAGCCAGGGTTGTCTTTCTCCCAGGGGCCCCTTTACTGGTTTTTCCCCTTTCCCTTGTCCCCCCGGGGCACTGCACGGTTTTCCCCTCCAGTACCGGATACAGTATAAAAATCGCAAATCTCCCCCTAAAGCTCTCCACAGCGTGGGTCCCCCTAAATCTCCCCCCCTAGGGCCCCTGTCTAAACCCCCCTTTTCCCCCTGCTCTCCCCCTCTGGGTGATGATATCAAACTACATTCCCCCAATCATCCGAACCTCCCATGCCCCCCTACAAGATTTTTTCCCACTGCGGGAAAAATTCTCTGGAAAAATGCTACCCCCAGGCCCATCAGGCACATTTTCCAAAAAACCCCCACAGTTTTTTAAAAGGGCCCTGAAAATACATCTTCTTGGTCTTTCCCCCCAAAAATCCCTAATGCTATCCACACATTTTTCACTCCCCGAAATTGGGGCCCCACAGGCATTATCTGTATATAGTTTTACAGTTCCCGGGTGGCAAAGGTTTTATCCATTTTTTCCCTGTTTAAAACCCCCCCCTAATTTTTGGAAAAAATGTCCGGGGGCCCTTGTAAACTTTGGGACTTTTTTACCGTATTTTTCACCCCCAAAACAACCCCCAAAAAATTTGGAAAACTCTCCCCACAGGCCCCACCAACCCCTTTTGGGCTCATTTGTAAAATACTTTTTAAAGTGTAATGATGTTTTGTTTTTTCCCTTGAATTTTTAAAGTCTGCGGAATATTTGGCGCAAAAAATAAAAGATTTTTATTAATTTTTTAAATTTTTTACTGGGCACCAGGAGGGGGACCCCCTTTTGCCCCCGGTCGGTAAAGAGATAAAAAAGTAGAAAACAACCCCTCCTGGGGGCCCCTTCCCGCACTCCTCTTGGGGCCCAAAAATAAAAAGGGAGTTGCGATAGTTTTTCTTTTGGTCTCTCCCCAAAAACAAAAAACCTTGAGGTGAAAAACGGAAAAAAGGGGGCACAATATCTCTTTGTTGGGTGCAGCATACGGGGCACTCCGTACACTATAGCTACCATTTACGTGCCCAACCAAGGAAAGATCTCCTTCCTTGCCCAGACCCTGGATGACTTGAATGCCTTTTTCTCAGGGCCCTATAATTCTCTGTGGAGATTTTAATCTATCTTTTCATCCTGCCGTTGATACTTCAACGGGACTATCAACCCTCTCATTAAGCAAACTGAATAAAGTTAAACGACTGCTCCGGGACATGCAGCTATGCGATGTATGGTGCATTATGAACCACTCATCCCTCGATAACACCTCTTATTCACACCCGCACAATGATACAGTAGGATCGACCTTTTTTCAGCCACCCTTTCCCCTTTTTGCAGGAGGGGTTAAAGCTGAAATAGGAAAACATTCTCCTCTGGGAAACCAGGGTTCCGAAAACACTCACATTTGCATTACCCATCGAGAGGCCCAGGCCCTTCATGTGGAAAATCCCAAAGAGCATTTGTTTTTGACACAGTACCTCAAGGTTTTGGGCATAGACTATTAAAATTTTTATAGCGGGCCATACTACCCCCAAACCCCAAAAGTCCCCCAACCTGAAAAAGGCAATATTTTTAAATGGTGTTTTAGGGGGTTTTTTTATTAAGGGGACGGGGTCAAAGGGTGAAAAGGGAAAGGGCCCCCCATGAAACTAGAGGCCCTTCTATCCAGATTGGGGACTCTGGAGAAGGTACATATGAGCTTGAACAGGGAAGAGGATTTCAGGCTTTTACTACAAACGCGCCATGACATCCTCCGGATTCTTGACCAGAAACATAGGAGGTACAAACAGATTTGTGCTAACACCTTTTATCAATGGAGCAATAAACCAGGTAGGATATTGGCGGTGAAATCCAACAAAGGTATCACGGTGCACAAGACACCTGATATTTTGGAATCTTTTCGCCTTTTTTTTTCATGGGGCTTTACAAACCCCCCTAACACCAAAGTTTCCAAAAAGAGGTTTAGGGCTAAATTGCGGACTTTCCCCTCTGCTTTTTGGGACTCCTAGAATTTCTCCCGACCGAAATCAGTGGGCCTGGAGAGACCCTTTTCATTAGAGGAGCTCAAAGCAGCCATAATTGGTTTGCCCAAAGGGAAAAGCCCAGGACCCGACGGGTATACAGCAACATTTTTTAAGTCCTGGTCAATGATCTGGCGGACCTGCTTCGGACTTCTTTTAATGTGGTCTCTTCCGCTTGCCCCTTCCCACATGCCTTCTCGGGTGCTTACACCGCTCATTACACCATGTATACAATGAGTGGCCTCAGTGGTCTCTGCTCATATGTACAGCACATGAACTCTGAGGACTGTTTTATAGAAGATTCTATGATGCAGACTGTTTTTGCTGCTGGTGTTAAACTTACCTGCCAAAGTTACCAAAGTTACCAAAGTTCTCATTAAAATTGATGGGATTGATTTCAAGATTCTTTAGAGCAAGAGACACTATTTAGTATCTGCTTTGGCTTCTAGATTTGGGTTCAGTATGATGGACTGATTTATAGTAAGACAAATAATTTAATATTTACACATCAGTAAGAAAAGTAAGAAAAACAAATACTGTATCTGTTTTTCGTCTCTGCTGATGTTCATGGTGTTTTTTGTTTTCTTCAGATCCCCTCAAATAATCTAGAAAAAGACCCAACTAAGAAACAGTTTGTGTACGTCACTGTGAAGTGTCCCACTGGTTCTCTGGAGAAGGTTGTCCTTGTGTCCTATCAAAGTGGATATATATTTATACAGACCGACAAACCCATCTACACCCCAGGATCTACAGGTGCGGTGTAATCACATAATAAGGGGATCAAAAAGCTTCAATAAGAAATCCACAAAACACTGGAAGCTGAGAGTACAAATGTCATATTTTCCTCATATATGGTTCTCAAATTTCACAGAATTGTACAGTTTCTTTAGAGAACTTTGTAGATTGACTTAGTCTTATAGAGGTTTTCTCAGTACATTGATTAGCTTTTAACATGTAGAGAAAGGTAAATGAAGACTATTACCAAATACATTGCTATTTTGATTTTGCTTTGGTCAGGAGATAAAGAAGATTCTCCTCTTAGAGCACACAAGTTTCACTAGTTACCGAAAACCTCTCCCTTCTCTTTCTCCTTTGTCTCTTATCTGATTGAGCCATGCTGCCATCAATCAGTCAGTTCAACCACGGGAAGTCACTCCCTGCAGAGTCTTATCTCTAGCAATGGAGTTTGTTTACCTTGCTAAATGAGAAGCTTTCCCTCTTTAGAGCTCTGTAGCCTTGTGCACTACAGATTATAAATTCCCTGCAGTCATGTCAGTGTAACAGGAATAGCTAGGAAGCGGATACATCAATCAATGCTATAGCCTGACCAAGAAGTGTCTGAAGCTGGCTGCGTCTCTATGAAACTGCATGGTGAGAGAGCTCCTTTAGGGCTTGAGAATGGTTTACATGTATTGCCTCTACTGCGTGTCATTTTGCCCTCTGTTCCAATAGTTCACCAAATTTTTGCAAATTTATGAATAGTCTCTTAAAATAGAGAACTTTGGTCGGTGTCCATAATAAAATATAGATGCATCCATGATTTACGTTAAATTGTATGGTCAATTCTAAGCTACAGACATTTATCATTTTTGATACTGTTCGGGATTATCAATTGCTCCAATTTTTATGTCAGATTTTCAAGACTCCCTTGATGTTATCATTAAGGGGCCAATGAGGTCTCCATCTGATTTTCAGGGGGTTTTTTTATGGCAAAGACAGTGCAGTCTACAGGGCTCATTCCGGAACTCCAATGGAAATTCAAAGGTTGCTATTAAAGTTAATGAATTCCATCAAGTTTTACTGATATCTATTTGAAAATGAATACAGTAGCTGCCATGATGCGGTTATAAATGGGAGCCACTAGTATGAAGAAAGCCAAATGTGCTCAAAAACAAAATTGTGTAACAAACACAACCTCCTCCCTTGCAGATTGTATCCTTCACGAGCAGGGTCCTCTTTCCTTCTGTACCAGTTGTTAGCCATTCATTGTCACCTTTGTACTTGTTTGATCTATGTTATGTATGTGACCCACCTGGAATGTACACTGCCCTGGAACTAATGGTGCTTTAAAATAAATAATAATAATGGTGGCTCCATGATACATGTTAGAGGCCTGTGTAAACCGGGAGTAAAGGTGGGATAGGTGGCAGACTGTAATGACTCAGGGAGTCAGGAGGTGGATCTACTGGGTCCTCTGTGAGTTTTAAGGTAGAACCATACCAAGGATCATAATCTAAGGAGTTGCATGGTCTTCACCTTTTAACCCCTAAACATGAATCTGAATTTTGCTGCAGGGAACTATCAGGTCGCTACCCCAAACCTGGTCAGTTGCAGTGACAGCTGGTGTAAAGGGGCAACACAGAAGGATTACACAGAAGCTATGGTTGGGTCACAAGCAGAAGGTCAGGGGAGGCAGAGTACTTTTGTGGTCAGGTTACTAAAGAAGGTCAGGACAGACAGCGGACAAATGAGAAGATCAGGAACAAGCTGAGGGTCAGAATCAAGAAATTGCATGCTGGGATTCACACAAAACCTTATATATGAACACCAACAAACTAGTCAGAATGGTGCCCTTTAAGTAGCATCATGTAGCAGGTCATAGACTGAAAAAGATGGGTTATGAACTCTGTCGCTCACAATTACAAATGACGAGCACGTGCCTTAGGGAACAGCTGGAAAGAGAGAAGGAATGGGAAATCCAGTGGGCTGGGGGATAGGGACTTCACGAAGAATGGCAAAAGGGTAGACAAGCACACCTTCAGCTGAGGTTTTGGGATTGTACAGCTTTACAGTCACAGATAGGCCCTGGTAATTGGGGAGACCCAAAGTGTCTCTCATAAAAAGACTCCAGTATTATGATTGGCACTTTGCAGGTGAGGGCTTGTTACTGATTTGCATTGGGGCCCAGGGCTTACAGTTACATGAATGACATGAGGCATCCTATGTGCCTGTAAATTCCAATATTTAGACTATTAAAATGGATAAAATAAATTATTGAACCCTCTACAATTAATCTCATAAACATTTTTATATTTTTTTTTTCTTTCCTATTAAGTTCTTTACAGAATTTTTACCATGACCCCAAACCTGAAACCAGTGAACAAGCCGGTGATCATCGAATTCCTGGTAAGACTGAATTCTTCTCCAATATGTGAGATATTAGACAGTGAGAAATACAAATCATGACCAGTTCAGTCACAAAGGACTTGCCTGTGCGATCCCTGTATTGTATTGTTTTTCTACCTCATGTCAGATGATGGAATCCCTTCCACATTATAAAGTGCAATTCTAGACATCTAGAATATAGGCCATTGTCTGCACCAGGGTAATAAGGGCAGATGTCTGCTTCAATGCTGGCTTTATATTAGATGTTGCCTTCTTGGGTTCCTTTTCTTGGTGCTCTCATTGAACCCCTATGCCAACCCACCCATATCCATATTTAAAAGGGTTTTCTCATATTTGAAATTTTTTAATTTGTCTACAATTTGTTCTTTTCCTGTGCTGCCTGTAGCCTCCCTCCTCTGCAGCTCAGCAGCAGCATTTCATTTTTGAGAGTTGTTCCCTTTGCCCTGTAAAACTACAATCCCCAGGATCCTTTACTGTTCTTTGTCTATCTTCCTTCCTTCCAACCTCCATCTCTGTGCATGGGCTCTGTTTTTTTCCTCATGCTGGAAGCCTTGAAAGGTGGGGCCAAAGAATTATGGCTTCAAAGACTGCCTTGAAAAAGCTACACCTCTTTGGTTACCTGATCTCCTGGGCTCAACAAAGAGCTGTTTCCTGTGTGTGCAGATACAGAGGGCTACTGAGCTTTTTATCATAAAACAGCTGATGTAGAACTGTAGAAGAAAAAGAAAATTTGATTTAAAGAGGTTTTGCCACAATCTATTGTTGACGTGGGATCCTCCAAAATGAGTATTTAATCACTTTTCTAAATATATGTCATTAAAAGAGTAAAGCCTGTGAGAGCTACAGCCTTTCTTACATGCCCTTAGTTTCCTGACAGTTTACATTAGACACGACCAGGAGCTGACAGGAGCTGATCTGGCCACTCTTGCATTGTTTGCACTTCTTATCTGATAGAAGGGAACATGTACAAGCTTTGAAGGGACTGGGGAGAAAATATCCTGTGTATTTTGTATAGAGAATCCACTGGTTGTAATATAATTATCTGAGTAAACATGTAGATGCTCCCTGCTCAACCCTCCTCTCCTCTCCTTCATCAGATTGTAAACAAATGAAAGACACTGCCTGCTCAGAGCTTATCTTCTCTCCTGAGCAGATAAGAGGGAGAAACTTGTGCATAATACAATTATCCCCTGTGGATTAGCCAAATAACATGTTTGTACAGAGACTGAATATCAGGAACGTGCATAGGAAGTGGAGTGATGACATCACAGAGGAGGTAATTGTTTTATTAAACACAGAAACACAACGCCCCTTTTTTCAAGCCTCAAGAGGGGAGTATCAGCCCGTTAGGTAAGGAACTCACTTCTTGGCAAAGCCCCTTTAAGTACACTAGAAAAGGGCCTAAGCATAGGTGATATATTACTTAGAAAATTTATTATTTTAACTAAACAACCCCTTTAAGATTAAGACTTGTACTACATAACACCATACTGGACCACCATGCTACGTCTACAAGCTATCCAGTAACAGCATAATAAGGATTCTGTCTTTGCTTTTCACAGACTCCTGATGATGTCATCGTCAAAAAAGATCTAATTCAACAAAACAGCAAAACTGGAATAATTTCCTTATCTCATAAACGGACCGAGCTCGTAAGGTGAGGAACACAAATGTGGAAGTTGGAGGCAACATTCTCTGAGAATCATACATGTTTCACACGGATAAAGATCAACAGGTTGATGATGATAATTTCTACTTTTTACCCTCTGCAGTTTGGGACTATGGACCATATCCGCAAAGTTCGAGGACACCTTGATCCAGAATTATACCACGAAGTTTGAAGTGAAGGAATATGGTAAGGACAGGACCAAGAAGTAAGAATCATAGATTTAGCCATTGTCAGATCATCTAGTGACTGTCTTTGTTATTTATTTCTGTACTGACACATAAATGTGGAGCTTTACTTTAGAAAATCCCTTTTGGTTAGAAGGTTCCTTCAAAATAAGTAAGTCAAATAAGCCAAGTGTTTAATTTCCTTGCAACATCACCACAGGGGAAATTGGGTATGACATGGTGCCCATTAAAATCATGTAGTGCAAAAATTTACTGGGTCCTCCAAAGAGAAGGATTCTCTTTGTAGCTACTCTTCCCTATGGATAATTGATGGAAGTCTGTTTAGAATTTCTTAATATTAAATTGTGAGGAAACACATTGCCGAAAACAAAAACTTAGAACAGGGAACATTTCTGCCTGTGGGTGGCTTTAGAGATTTTCAAATTATATGTGTCTGTATGATAAATTCTTGTGTTGTTCATAGACATGATTGCAATGAACAGCACACCATGTGCTTAGATTTGGTATTGCAAGACTGATCACTTTTATAGGAATTTATTAGTCCTAAATCGAATTTTCTCTTACTTTTATTTCAGTTCTACCCAGCTTTGAAATAAAAATAGCTACGTCTAAGAATTTTTTTCACATTAAAGACCAAGAACTAAGAGTGGATATAGAGGCAAAGTGAGTAGAAACATTTGGCCATGTTGATATAATTGTAAGGACACTGGTGGACTCCAAACCCTTAACAAAGCTATTCAAGGAAGTACACCAGCAGTATCAAGAAGTGACTATGCAAAATATGTATCAACCACAAATAGGAAATACTTAGGTGCAGAAAATGGACAGCAGCTGGATGGTGATAGGTGCATGGTTGGTAGAGATTTCACATGCGGATTCACTCCGGAAGCAAGGAAGTAATAAAACTAACTGACCCCAATTCTTCCCCTAAACCTTTCCCTGCTGCTGTCCCTGAAACTAAAACTAAAGCTATCCCTCAAAAATGTCCTTAAAGGGGTTGTCTCACTACAAGGATTGCTGCTTTTTATGTTAAAGATCTTGCAATAACAAGTCACTTCGCAATATGTTTCCATTAGCAATGATCTACCTATTCCTAGATATTCCCTCTTGTATGGGCTGCATCAGCTCCTCAGGTTGCTTAAGCTACAGACCTGTTTGATCTCTCCTGATAGGCTGCCAGTTCTGGTCACTATAGCTACAGACTTGGTGTCCTCAGCAGCTTGTCACTGCAGGCCAGTAGTAGTGTTACGGAAGTGAAAGAGGTCAGTCCATACTATAACGATCCGGTGGTAACAACATACGCTGAGGCGCCGATCGTGGTAAATGGATGTGGATCCACTGTGATCACTGCAGGCGAGATGGAAGATGGAGATCCACGCCAGGGCGCGGGGTCTAAGGGGCCCTCAGTCTTCACCGGAGCCCGCCGCAAAGCCGGACAGACTTTGGTGTGGGGAACCCCCAGGTCGCTACCCCCGACGTGGCTACCTGCGGTGACAGCCGAGGTGCAGGACAGGAAGTTCCTCTTATACCCAGGGGTCACAGGTCAAGAGGAAGGCAAACAGGACACAGAACCTATAAAGGGTAGGAAATTGCCACAGGAGGCACAGGACCCCAAGAAGCAGGAGCAAGCGTTAGTGAGTACAAGAAAAACTCGCAGCAAACCTGGTAACAGGCCGCCGAGACCCCAGGACACTGAGCCACCATGGAGTCAAGGAGGGCATGGACACGCTGATTGTCCAAGGCAGGGACCGCGGCGTGAACCGTGACAATTAGCCAGTAATCACGCCCCTGACTTCAAAAAGGAAACTGAGAAAACAGAGTTGAGGTATAATAAATTGATGTAGTGAGACAACCCCTTTAAGCTATAACTAATCCTAAGACAGAAAACAGCTCTATGACCCAAAGGCCACAATACCATGACATATGATATACACAAACACTCTAAAAATCTAGAAACTGATCAGGACTCAGAGAAGAAACCAATATACTACAATGTGGCACAAATGGACTTAGAAAGGCGACTTGTTATAATAGAACTTGACTTAACTGAACTAGACTTTAGACCTTGCAGTATACTCTGCAACAGACTGCCAGGCCAAAATGAGCTTCATAGAGGCTAGGACTACTTAAGCTCCAGGAGCAATTTCAGGTCATCTTACACGAAAGGATCCTAGGCAGTTGCAATGCAACCACTTCAAACAAAGAGAAACATGAGAAGACAGACATGACATAGAAAATCCTGCTGACCTAGTAAGCAGCAAAAGACAAAATGGTAGGAGAATTCCCCTCATTTTTTACAATGAGATGAATTCTGGAGAACTGTATGGAAAGTTTCTATCTGACCCTGATCGCTGACATTTATTTATGTGACTGGTAATAAAATAGTTTTAATATTTTATCTCATCAGTTATCTCTATGGTAAACCTGTATATGGAAAGGCTTTTGTGCTTTTTGGAATTAAGAGAGAGAATGAGAAGAATAGTTTACCAGATACCTTACGGAGAGTGTCGGTAATTACATTTTGTTTCAAATGTTTTTTATTAGTCCTACATATACATTTACCATCTTTCTCCAAATCATCCATCACAATGCACAAGAATACCACCATTTTAACATATGTTATGTTTAACACATTGCGCTAATCAAAGGGGTGTTCTGTTTTCAGATAAAAGTAAAAGAATTTCATGTTTCCCTCTTTAAAGCAGAGCCATGCTTATGGGTTCTGTCTGGTACTGCAGTATTTAGAAGCTACAATTCTAGAAACAAACTGAGGACAAGAATGTCTTTGTTTTTAGAAAATTTCAGACTCTTTTTCTTCTTAAGGGACAAGTCCTTTTAGAGTGAAGCAGCCAATGGCGGCAGGTGAAGTAGAGGCCAGCCAGACGTATTATTGCATGGAGGCATTCAGATGAATGTCTAACTATGACATTCATAGATCCCTTAAGTCTATCAGAGATACTCCCTTCTAGCTAATGGGGGGCATTCTGAATGGAGGAAGTAGTGGGCAGCTAGATATATAGTATCATATGATGACCATTAAGATGAAGGACCATCCATGTAATACATTGGTGAATTGAATCATAACAAACAGACCCTTTCAGATTGGAACCACCATGGTGATTGGTTGATAGTTATGAGTTAGGTTCCTTATACACCTGATTTTGCCAGGAAAGGACACTGCCAATTAGATATGTTGTAATAATATAGTAGCCATTCAGATCAATGTATGTCCATGTAATGCATGGAGCACTCCGGACCACCATAGCTACTTGTGCAGAGATACACTATGTTCTATATCATAGAGGGGGCCCTAAGTGGAGGACGCAGAAGCCAGCTAGATATGGAGTTTACATAGTGTTCATTCAGAGGAATGATCATACATGTGGTACATGGTTATCTGAAGTCTCTGTTGAGCAATGGCTCCTCTATGCCAACCATATGCCCTTTTTCGGCATATGAATAGATTGTCTTCACGAAACAATCTTTATAACAACATGCCAACCATGCACTGTCAATGTTGACGTTTTTGGTTGAGCGGTGGCTCCTCCATGCCATCCATATGCCCTTATTTGGCAAATGAATGGGTTGTCTTCATGAGACAATCTTTCTAACAACATGGCCATCCATGCACTGTCAATGTTGACTTTTTTGGTTGAGCAGTGGCTCCTCTATGCCACCCATATGTCCTTATTGGGCATAGGAATGGGTTGTCTTCATGAAACAATCTTTCTAACAACATGGCCATCCATGCACTGTCAATGTTGACGTTTTTGGTTGAGCGGTGGCTCTTCTATGTCACCCATATGCCCTTATTTGGCAAATGAATGGGTTGTCTTCATGAGACAATGTTTCTAACAACATGGCCATCCATGCACTGTCAATGTTGACTTTTTGTTTTCAGCGTGCTCATCTATGATCCACTAATGAAGTCTTATCTGCTATGAAAGGACTTGTCTTTCAGAGACAATCTTTCTAACAACATGGCCATCCATGCACTGTCAATGTTGACTTTTTTGGTTTTCAACTCTAATCTAGATCACTGAAGGTGAAGGTTTTGCTGTTCTGACCAGACAAGACTTGGCAAAATATTTCAAAGAAGAAAGAGAGATGTTACAATGGCGCATATATGTGTCCGTGACTGTCATTACTGATTCAGGTAAGAGAAACAAATGTCCCCCCATGGCCTTCCATTTATGTGGACAATAAAATACCTATTAATCGAAACCAGTAATCCAGAATCAATGAAAATGTTTTTGGTCTTGAGAAAATGTTCAGATTGTGTCTCTGGGCTACAGACAAGTGCTGGATTAGAGAACTTTCTGGATATCATACAAATGAATTGCATTGTACTTATCTATAACATAGAAAGAGGGCAAGTTTGTATCTGTTGGTTGTTTCAAATGGTTTTGCTCAATTGACGCATAGCATTATGATCCCAAAAGTAGTCCTTACTTCAACCTTATCTACTATGTTACTCTGGAATCAATATTGAGTGCTGTAGCATCATTTCTGGTAATACTGTAGAAATCTATCTTATATATTGTATCTAATAAAGAGTAGAATGATATGTTGGATCATTCATTGGAATCTGGCACCTTATCAAAGTATATAAAGTATATAGAGTATAAGGACCTCCTAGCATTTCTGTTTGGGTAGAAGGAGGTGAAAGATAAATCTACCATAATTTATCCTTCCATGGAGAGACTAAATAATATTACCACAAGTCCTAGAAAACATAGTTTTAAAATAAACACATAATACTGCCTAAATAATAGCTGGCTTGATGATGTCAGTTTAGGTGGACTAGGGCGGTGCTTCTTTTGCCCATTCCTGATCTATCTTTGTCACCTCTGAAGCAATCTAGAATCACCTATATGAACATCATAGTAGCAAATACACCAAAGCCCAATGAGAAATTTGTTGTGTGTAGGAACTCATGTAACTATAATACATGGCCTCCTCTCTTACAGGAAGTGATTTGGTGGAATCGGAGCTGGATGATATCTTTATTGTCACGTCTCCATATAAAATTCTCTACACAAAAACATCCAAGTATTTCAAGCCTGGAATGCCTTTCGATCTTATGGTAAGAGCACTGATCTCATATTAGGTTGTATTGTATTTTTAGGTTTCATTTGTGTATTTGTTCCTTTCAAGCCATCACAATTCTGAATTTGGCCATAATCCTGAAATCGAATTAAGTTCCTCCTTGACATTTGACATATGTGTCTTAGTCGAAAATTGGAAATAGCTCTATCGGAAGTGGTCAAAAAATCATAATCACAGAATAAGCAACTCTCCTACTTAATAAAACATTACTTTAAATTCATTAAAAAATAATAATAATTATGGTTGCCAATAGGAACTAGATCAAAGCATGGTACACCATTAAAGAGAACGTGTCAGCTACTTTATGTGGGCCGAATCACAGGCAACATGAAATAGAGGCAGGTTACCCAATACCAACCATGTGGGTCTTACCCCGAAATGATATGGCATTTCGTATTTAAATATTTAAAAAAACATTTTAAAAATCCCTATCTGCTTCTATCTACTGTGTTTATCCTGCACATTTAATACTGTTAAAAAAGGGAATGCCAGGATTGGTCACCTAACTGTTAAAAAATTAGGAGATAAACTCCGACATGCAACCTATTAAAACAAAAAAAAAACACTCATACAGGTCACGTGATATAAAAGTTAAAAAGTTATCGATCACAGAAAAGGGTGATGCAAAGCAAATAAAAAAAAAAAATCTAGAAAATATAGCGCAATTTTTTTTTTTCTAATTCCCTACAATTAATTTTTGGGGGCTTCCCAACATATGGTGAATTAAATAGTATGATTAAAACCACAGTTTATTCAACAAAAAACATTTCTGTGTTCCTTAACCAAACAGCCAAAATAGACCTATATATATATATACACACAAAATTAGGGCTTATATGGTCTAAAAATACATTTTTTTCTACTTTATGGAAGATTTTAATTTTATATCTCAATGTTTTATATTTATTTTAAATGTGAAAACTTTCTTAATATAAATAGGGACTCTTCCTAGGAGTATTTATATATTAGAAATAGACAAATACTCCTAGGAAGAGTCAATTTATATTAAGACGTTTCATGATTTAAATAAATATAGGAAAATTGAGATTAAAATTGAGAATCTTCCATAAAGTAGAAAAAATGTATTTTTAGACCATATAAGCCCTAATTGTGTTGTAACTATAAGTAGTTTTTTGTGCTTTTCCCTAGTACCTTTAACTTCCTATTAAAATATTTAAGTAAAAATGTGAACAAAAAATTTTGTATTGTGATTAAAATGTATGTATCCATTTTCTCCATTTAAGCTGGTCAAATATACAATATTTTTGCTAGTTATCTCTAGTAATCCCATGTCTATGGTGTCTGTGGTGATAGCAAAAAGATTGAGCTCTACAGTTCTTTATAGATCCTACAGATGTGATCTATAACATATAGTATCTCTATGGTTCATTACTTTCTGGTGATTTTTTCTACTGTTCTGCTATAGGCCTTCCAATGTTCCCTATAATGGGTTGTTAGGTGGAGTGGGGGCATTTTTTAATTTTTTTTTTTCATTACCCATTTTAGGTGTTTGTCACAAATACTGATGGGACTCCGGCTCATCGTGTCCCTGTTATAGCAGAACCAGGGAAAGTGAGAGGAACAACTCAAGAAGATGGAACTGTTCGTCTGACCTTAAATACCGGCTCACAGCAGAACCAGCTGCAGATAACAGTAATATTTCTATTCTTGTACATGTCTTGATTTACTATAGATTACTAAGGCAACAAATGTTTGATAACTATGAAAAATATTGGCTTTTATTACCAAGTTACTAAGGTAGGTTGAAAACAGACACGGGCCCATCAACTTCAACCCATAACCTCCAGTGATAATCTAGAGAACGGCAAAACCCCCAATGAGCCGGATGCCAATTGCTCCATACTACAGAACAAATTCCTTAACCTCAAATCAGAATAAAGCCTTGGATCATCGTTTCATATGCAAAATCCAGTCCCCGTAACCTGTAATATTATGTTTTTCAAGAAAGGTATCAAGGCTCTTCTCGAAGTTGACTCCACAATCACAACCTCTTGTGGCAGCGAGCTCCATCCCGCTCATAGTAAAGAATCCCCATCTGTGATGATGTTGAAACCTTATTTCCTCTCGATATAAAAGACGCCACCTTGTCATGTTAACAGTTCTAGGAGTAAAAGGTCATAAGAGAGATCTCTGTACTGTCCATTCATATATTTGTACGTGATACTTAAATTGTCCCTATGGTGTTCTTTTTTCCAAGCTCATTAGCTTCAATTTTGATAACCATAAGTTATAGTTGACTCATTACATGATTTTATTTGCCTTGGCAGCAGCTGCCTGGCATTGATTGCCAGTATTAAGTTTATTGTCCACCAGTAGTAAGCTTATCTCAGTGCCAGTTTTATCCAGTGTTACACTATTTAGTGCATATTAATTGTACATTTTGTTTCCTCAGCCCAAGTGCATGGCCTTACATTTATCTAAATTAAACTTAATTTGCCATTATATTACCCAAGCCTTCAACTTCCACAAATCTCTCAGTAATATTACATTATATTATTCTCCCCTGTGATGGTTACCTTACAGAGCTTTGTATAATGTGCAAATACTAAAATTCTATTCTATAAGCCTTCTAGAAGGTTATGATAAACATATTAAAAGGAAACAAGCTTAATACTGATCCCTGTGGTACCCCACCATTAACTTTGACCCTTACAATGCTGACCACTGTGTTACCCCACTATTGACTATCAATCCTCCAATACTCTCACCTATGTTATATTACTAGTAACTGTGCCCCCTCCAGTATTGACCACTGTGGTACTCCATAGGTAACTTTGAAACCTTCATGACTGCCCCTGTGGGACCCACTGATAACTGCGGACCCTCATGTGGTACTCAACTAGTAACAGTACTTTTTATTTCCTAACACTGTTTTCTATCACTGATTGTTAAAGCATTGAATCATATTTTTCGCACGGTCGATCATTCTTATATTTTGTACAAACCTTTTTTGCCTTTAAAAAGTCCAAATACACAACATCCACAGCCTTACCCAAGACCTTCTAATAAAAACTGCTGACATTAGTTTGACAGGACTGATCCTTTATACATCCATATTGATATTGAGTAGTGTTGATCGAACTGTTCTATAAAAGTTACGTTCTAGTAGAACTTCTCGAATTTTTAGAACTCGAACCTAACATTTTACTGTTCATTCGAGTAAATTTCTAGTTGTAGTTCGACACATCATTTTCAGTTTCGTTTTCAGCAGCTTTCTGCACTTTTGGTGGTCATCCAATTAGTGCAGAGCACAGAGAAGTGTCAAAAACGTTATCGCTGAGGTGTATGGCTTTCATTGGCTGCTAAAATCATATGACCATGTTATATATATTTCACTGTATTGCCTTGTGAACACCATTTTCAGCTCACTCTCTGTACTCTACAGACTGCTCTTGGTTAGATAGCATTTTCCTCTCCATAGACATCAATAATTAAGGAGTTTGGTATTGCTGGCTGCATCTTTCCCACACCCAGAAGCTGTTATTTGGAAACATTTGCAGGATCACCTAATAGAGTGCTTGGATTTGCTAAATCATACTCAGTGCCCAAAAGTTCTGTTTTTGCAGTTTTGAGGGTTCAGTAATTATATAACACACCTTCTCCAAATCTTCCATGTTTCTTCATCTTTTCAGTTAGCAATTGAAAGGAATGAAGTATTTTAGCCTCTCAAATTTTTTCTGTCACTCTTAGGCTATGTTCACACAGCTTAAAATGGGCCATATTTCGGTCCGTAATTACGTGCCGGAGTGCGCCAATTACGGGCTGAAAACGGCCCAGTCATTACGGTAATCCACAGTTCTCATAGAGAACTATGGATTATGTCTCCTCTCCCTGCTCGGTGAATCCGCCGCGGGGGGAGATAAGTGACATATGAATTACCAGCGGCGTATACGCGCCGCTGGTAATGAATGTCTATGGGCCGGCGAGGTGCCGGCCCCCCCGCACCCGTCCCCGCTCCCGTCCCGCCCCCAGCCACACGGCGTAACTGCGGGGCGTAATTACGTCCCGCAGTTAACCCGTGTGAACATAGCCTTAGAGCCAAATTTTCTTCACTAAGTTATTCCACGTATCCAGTTTACTGTTATGGATGCTCACCAGTATAGGTATAAAAATTAACCAGAACATCTTCTCCCGTAGACTTTAATGGGGCTCGAAGTTTGAGTTCGAATAGAACTTTAAACCGAACTCACAAAAGTTTGAGGTTCTAATAGAACTAGAACTTTTTACTGTTCGCTCAACACTAATATTGAGTCATACAATTATTTTCTTTCAAATACTCAAGAATAAAATCTCTTTTGATAAAACCTTCAAATGATCCATAATAAAGGTTATCTTATAGACCTTTTGTTTCTGGTCACTTCTTGATCCCCTATTGAATGTTGGTATCTAATTTCCTACATGTCAGTCCTGTGGAACAGACCAAGAAATTCTGGAATCTTTATTAAAAATAAAGATCTTCTATTACATTATATAGTTACTGCCGAATTCGGAAGTGAATGCCATTCAGTTTGTCTATTTTACTATTATAAGGTGTTACTGCACTTCTTGCTGGGTTAAGCAGGTAATATTTAATGGAGAATTTACATTATCCTCATGTCATCTATTACGAAAAAAAAAAGAGGAAAACGAGGCGCTTCCTAGTGTATTATAATTTACAATAACCAAGGTGATTGAAAGTTTTCCCAACTCACCTGGCTTAATTGTACTATAGCCGGCACAACTCAGTAGCAGACCGTTTCTCAGGATATCCTCTCTGGTAGCTGCAGCTGGTCCCAGGCCCAGGCCCTCAGAATTAATCAGGGTCGGTCAGAAATAATAAAAAGAAAAAGCAAATTTAACAAGCAGTTCCCAGTCTTTCGGCTAAAGAAAAACCGGTAAATGTGTAAAGAGACAGATAGCGCAAACTACCTTAAGAAAAGGGTATTTTATTAAAACAAACTACGCATTTCGTGCTTTCCGCAGTTCTTCAGGTGAACTTCATTGAATTTCCTCTATAAATACAGTAGAGAAGAAGACAATAAATAGATTGGCATCTTACTCATATTTCCTCACTGCTTCACCCAGATTATTCCTGAGGGAACTCTTAGCATAGGGATTAGCTGTTGCAAAGCCTCGTAACTCCTTAGTGTTGACCTGATGATGTTCTTTAAGGCCCTTTTCCCACCTATCCTTTGTCCTTCTGTCAAGGTTTCCTCTTCTGTTGATGGCAAATGATGGAAATCTGAAGAGAACACTATCAGGTGCCATCATAAGTCAATGGGGTCCATCAGATTCGGCATGGTTTTATGGACAGTGCAGAAGTAGTCTTACATGAACCAAACCATAGAAACGTAAATTAGCACTCATTTCACTTCTGAATTCTTTACAATGTACTTATCTTTCCTAGTATAACAAAGAGCAAGTTGCCATCCAAAACGCCCTATTGGCTCTCCTCAGCAGGGTCCAATTTACCATAAAGTGCAAAGAAATTTAAAACCAGCGAAAATGCAGTTACAAAGGCAATGTGCTGCGTTCAAATGAAGTCACCCCAACTACCAGGGACGCCAACTCCTGTATTTTTTTCATTTATTTTAGAAGTACAAGGGCTATATTGAAACGCTTGGGCGTCAGTGGGACCCCCTGGGGATGACTAAATAAAACGCAGCACTTTGTTTTTGTACTAATTCCCGGGTTTTTCAAGTTTCTTTGCTCTTACATAAACCCAAAGCGTTAGTTGTTCAATAAAAAGTTTTATATTAATTTTTTTTTTACTACTTAACAAGCTTTAAAAAAAATGTCTTTCTTTTCTCTAGATAAACAAAAATTGCAAATTAACCATGCCCCAACAAGCTTTTTCCACTATTGGGGGCCTCCCCATACAACCCGTTGTGGCAAAAATACATATCAGTGTTACAGGAGGGGAACTAAAACCAGGACAAAATGCAGTTATCAACTTTAATATTCGGAACAATGATGCTGCTGTTCAAGACAAGATCACCCATTTCAACTACATGGTAACTGGTCTTAGCTCCTTATTTTTTTTTTTTATAATTTTTTTTAGAAAAGTACCCAAGACGATTGTAGGGTATTGTGTTTCTGTGATTGGAACTTGGCAGAAAGTGTTTAATTCCTGTGCAGTGCCACCATAAGGGGAGTAAAGCATTGCATGATATTCATTCAAATCAAGGGGCTGTCCATATAATGCATGGACTTGTTGTGTCCCTCAGAAAAAAAAATTATCTATTAACCCTTTGCTTTGGGTAATTGATGGAGGCCACTATATAAATTTATAATGCCCTAATACATAATTTGAAAATGGGACTTAGAGCAGACAACTAATTTAAAAGGGTGTTCACAGATCCTATTTTTTACAGACAGCTTAAGATTCCCACTTCCTGTTCAGGCTGTCAGTGGTTCTACAGCTTAAGGCTCCCATTTCCTGTTCAGGCTGTGGGTGGTTCTACAGCTATATGCTCTCACTTCCCATTCAGGCTGTGGGCGGTTCTACATCTTCAGGCTGCCACTTCCTCTTCTGGTTGTGGGTGGTTCTATAGCTATATGCTCCCACTTCTTGTTCACGCTGTGGGCGGTTCTAAAACTTCAGGCTCCCCCTTCCTGTTCAGACTGTGGGCAGTTCTACAGTTCAGGCTCCCACTTGCTGTAGGATAATTTACTAATACTGACGTGTAAGTCCCATATTCCCTGATGTCGTCAGGGCCCATATTAAAGATGTTCAAAAATATAGACATTTAATTAATGTAAACAATTGCTATATACCCTATTGTATCATATTGCAACAATACAGGAAGGTATTGTCACTGAGACCAGCCCTGATTGTTTTAACAGAAAACCATTGGAAAAATCAGATCTTGTTCTGTAGGACTATGGCTTTCTATGTAGTTCACAGATGACATTTGTGTCCTTCTCTTAGGAACATGCTCCACTTATTTCAAAAACATCTAAACATGAGAAAGCATACATAGCACAAGGCTGTAGATTTGTATGGTTTCTGTTTTGTGGATCCATACAACATAGATCCCTGATTTGTCATGAGCATAACCCAATGTCACTAATGAGAATTCATAAAACCGATGATGACTTCAAGATTTTCCTCCAAGGCAATCAAGAAGTTTTCTAGATTTGAGTCTGTGTTCTCTGATATTGATAGATTTTCTTTGTTTCTTATTTTTATAGATAATGAACAAAGGTAGAATAATGCAAGTGGGGACACAGGAAAGGGGGAAAGGCCAAACTCTTGTGACTAAGCTACTGCCAATAGGCGAAGAATTTATCCCATCGTTCCGCATTGTAGCCTACTATACCGTGCCGAATGGAGGAGGCTGGGAAATTGTGGCTGACTCACTTTGGATTGATGTGGAAGATACTTGTATGGGACCGGTAAGACGGTTCATTGTTGCTATATTATGTTTCCCCATTTTGGAGATAGGGAACAGTTGAGCATCTTGGCTACCACTAGTCAGTTAACGTCAATAACACACATTAGTTAATATGTACAGATGTATCAGAGCCAAGTGACATGTCAGAGGCTGCTTTATTATAGCATCATGAAAGCTCTCCGAGTTTAAATACTATGAAAGGTTTACCTGTAGCCATTTTGGGCGGCTACGTAATGCTATACATCTACATTTAGGTACTATCATCGGGTAGCTTCCTCAACTCCTTTTACATATCCAGTAGTCCAAATCGATACCACCATCAATACTTGGGTTTCCCCTTAATTTCCTTTCCTTTTCCTTCCTATATGCCTTTCCTCTTATTTACTTCCAGTTTCCTTCCCCCTTTCTTTTTCTTTTCTCCTCCTTACCTTCCTTATTTCTTTCTCTCTTTATTTGCCTTTTTATACTTTTCCCTACCTTTTTCTCTTTTTTTAGACCTTACCATAGTGTTACAGACAATAATTCACTTGGGGAACAAGACAGGAAAGTAATAGCTAGGCTTACCTTCACCACGGGCAAAAATACAGTTTGCTGCTCTAAAACTGTATTTTAGAACCCACAAGGCAAATTAATTTATTAGTGTTTTTTTCCTCTCCCCCTGCTCCTACCCCTCATGTTCTCCTGTCCCTTCTTCTCTTCCACTACCTTTCTATCTGGTTCAGTGCCGGACTGGGGTGCCTAGGGCCCACAAGTGGCGTGAATTTTATGGGCCTACCGGTTGAGTTGTTTCTGGGCCCATCGGTGGAGTTTATTTTAGGGGCCCACCCTACAGCTACTGTAAATGACTGTATATGCCTCCTATACTCTTTTTCTTGCTTCCTCTTGGCCTCCCTTTCTATGTTTTTTTCCTCTTCTGAGGATGTATATGTAGTTAAAAAACAACTCCAGATCTGTTCTGCTCGGGGGCCCACTGGGGGTTTCAATTATTCCCCTGTAGGCCAGTCCTGCTCCTTTATTTTCTCTTTCCTTCCTTCTACTCTTTTACTTTTCTCCCCTTTCTTTTCATCTTTATTTCTTTTTTTTTCTTTTCCTTTCCTTTTCTCTTATTGGACCTTAATGTAGAAGTCAGAGACAGTAAACCACTTACTGAAAAAATGGCAAAGGTCCAACAATAAAGAGAGAAAAAAACTTAGAGAGTGATCCAGTCTTCGTTTTGTTCTTGTAGAAGCTTTCAAACCTTGGAAAAAGTTTAGTTTTTCTGCCTTGACACTGTGTCTTTGCATCCAAAGAAAAAGTGACTTGTTGGTGCACCTTGAACCAGGGGAACAAGTCTCGGCAGCTCCGCAGCTCTACCCTTAGTTTGGAAGATGCAGGATTGAACTTGGAGTTGGAGTACAATGTTTTAATGATTGATGTTTTTTTCTTTTAATGGGGGTAAAAAGGAAAAAGGACAAAACAATGCTATTCAGAAACCCGGGAAAACTTCAGAAATGAAACGAAGGGGATCATAAGGGGCTGTGGGGACTGGTGGCTTTTTAAAAGGTGTTTATGTGATCAACAGCAAATTAAAGATCTCACAGAAAAAGGTGATAAAAATTAAGAAAAAAATCATAATAAAAATGAATATTTATTCATTTAAAATTTCTGCTAAAAGTCATTCCTCCTTCCATCCAGGTCTGGGACTCGGTGGAAAAATACGACATTGGTTGCACCCCTGGAAGTGGTGCTGATGCTCCAGGAGTGTTTTATGTCCCGGGCCTTGCTCTACCAAGCTTCCAGATGAAAACGTCAGAGATCAGGTGATCGGTTTTTATAGGGTTTTTTCCCCCAGTTTTTGTAGCATAGAAACCTGGTCAGTATTTTAAAAGGGGGAATTTGCCCCGAAAGGGTTTAGGGCTTTTTGGATCCCAGCTTTTTGGTTTTTACTTCGATTTTTTCAAATCTCTGAACTTTTGTTAGATGTTTGCTGAGTGAATTGAAGGGACTCTAGTGCTCACGTGTTTTGACCACACATGAGATATTTCACATTTTTATAAAAAAAAAAATGTAATGTGTCACTTCTCAAGATTTTTTTCCCCATTGAAGGGGTGAGAGCCCCTTTTAATTGTGTCAGGGAAAAACGTAACACTGCTATGAATACATAGAAAGTAATATTTTGGCAAACTCCCACCAATTTCTAGAATGAGGAGCCTAGTTTTTGTCCCCCTGGTCTCATAGTTGCATTGGTCAGACCCCCATGGGATTTGTGGACAGTTTTGGGGGACCCTGCCGGAAAAACATTGTAGGGGCTTGAAAAGGGTCAAAACGGGAACAAAAAAATGAAGACTGGGGGGATTGCAAAAACCGAGAAAAAAGAGCAAGATTAGGGGGATTTAGTTTTGAGAAAAACGGCTTCAGGGGGGCATAATAATATATCAATAATCTTTTCCCGATTTATTTTTACCCCCGGGAAAGTATCTAGAATAATGGGGGTTCTCTACGCTAGGGGAAACAGGTTTTTACAAAACCCCCGAAAGGGGGTTTTTACTGAAGAGCAGTGAGACTGTGGGGCTCTCTGCCAGGAGAACTTGTCATGGGGAATTCACAAACAGAGTTCACAAAGTTTCTAGATGCATTTTTAAAGTGTATCAATAAAACAAGATACAGTGACTAGAATTCCGGGGGAAGGGTCTTTATTCGGGGTTTTTCTGTTTACCAGATTGGGTTGGGGTGAGGTTTTTGGTTTTACCCCATGTTTTTTTTTTTTTCCCTCTTCTGGGTAAACCTGTAACACATAGGCTGAATGGATGTTTTTTTTCGGCCTTAAAAAACTATGAAACTTGTAAAAAATTTGCCCTGCTGCCCCACCCGAGACCAGGGGACTAAAAAAAAACAACCAGCCCCAGTATTGGTCGACCCACAAGGGATAGGTTTTTAGTGTTTTAGGCTTAATTAGTATGGGCGAATGACTAACAAAGGGGAATTCGTTTAAAAATTTCAGGAAAACTTCGGTTCAAAAAAAGAATCGAATTTTGGGGGTGATTCGCGGGAACGAAGTGTGTTTTCTTGATAAAATGGCTGCGAGCCGGGGCGTTACATGGGGCAAAGCACTCTGGGAGGAAGAAGGGCATACCCTGCATGACATGTGCAGAGATAACCCAATCAGAGACCGGCGGGTTTCTGTGACGTCACGCTTATTAGGACCGGGCGCCCGCTGGGAGCTCAAATCCTCTCCTGTACTGACAGGGAAGGTGCTGCTGGGGGTGATAGCGCTTTTGAAGAACTGATTTTTACACGGTTTTGTGGGGTTTCGCTTGTTCAGAGGACTGTTCTCTGAAGTTCTTTTCTGTTTTTTTTGGGGTATTGGATCTGAAATACGTGTGCGTCCCTGCAGCTGTTATACTTCAATACCCCAAGTGGGATCTAGAGTTCTGTTGTATTTATTTAAAAAAGCGTTTTTACATACAAATACCCTTCTTTTTGGTGCTCAATTTTATTGCGAAATTTTTACCCCAGGGTTTTAATTAAGCGTTGTTTGTGGTGTGTGACAAAATAAACCGTCTTTTTCAACGCCAAAATATTTTTTTTTTTTGGTAGCCTAATTCCAAGCAAAGGGTTTAAATTACAATTTTATCTCTTGTTGTGTGGCGTAGAAAATACGCCATTGAAAACACGTACAAAGCTATGTTTGTGGTGGTAAATTCTTTGCGAAATTTAACCCGGGGGGTTAATTAGGTTGTTTTGTGGTGGGTGACAAAAAAAAAACCGTTTTTTTTAAACCCCAAATATATTTTTTTTTTTTGGTAGCCAAATTCACAAGAAAATTTAATTACAATTTAATCTCTTGTTGTGTGGAGTAAAAAAATTACCCATTGTAAACCTACAAAAGTACTAGTTTGTGGTGGCTAAATTCTATTGCGCAATTTACATCGGGGGTTTTTTTAAGCGTTTTTTTGGCTGTGCTGACAAAAAAAAAACGTCTTTTCAACCCCGAATATTACATTTTTCTTGTAGCATAATTCACAAGCGAAGGTTAATTAAGCCTGTTTGTGTTTTTACATTTAGAAAAACAACAGTGTTTGTAAACGAACATACAAGAAAATTTTCCCCCGGGCCCATTTGTGGAGCGCAATTTATACCCAAAGGGTTACCCAAGCTTGAGGGGTTATTTGGGTCAAAAACGGGGTGTATTTTTCATTAAGATAGTTTCACAAACAGTGTCTGTCTTTTTAGAACAAACAGTATGTCAGACAGAGAGGTGGGGGCTCTGCAATGCGAGTGGCAGGGGCCAAAATTTTGAAAGGGCCCCGGGTGCGCACAGAAAGGGGGGGAGTCGCAGGGGGGTCACTCGGTGACCCCAAAACTCCGTTTTTATTGGGGCCCGTGTTTTGTTCGCACCAAAAAGGGTTTCTTATTGGTTGACTAGGTACCTCTTCCCCCCGTGAATCGAAAAAACCCCGCCAAGAGTCGGGGGGAAACCCTCGAAAAAACACTTAGTTGGCATGGCCCGGGGGGGGGTCAGCGGCCCTCCCTGCCCTCCCCCGCCTTGTCCCTCCGTTCCCCTCGCCAGGGTCTTTGTGGTCGGGGGTCACCCCACTAATAGCGAGGTTGAAAAATTTGAGGAGGGCAGCAGCATTTGGGCAGCGAAAAAAAAGGGGGCCCAAATTTCCCCCAGCTTCTTGCAGTAGGCGGAAAAGTATGATGTGGAGAGTGGAGGGGAGGCATGTGGTGAGAGGTCACCCTCGGTTACCAGACGGTGAGAGGACAGTAGGACGATGAAACAAAAATAGTGATGATGTCCCGGGACCGCATTTGGGACCCCGGGTAAGAAAAGGGCTTCATATGTCAGGAGAAGGGGCTAGCTTGCAGTCGGCAGCGGCGCAGCCGCAAGTGGGTTGGTGGCCGTGAGTCGCAGGGTAGCAGGTGTGGGCCCGGGACCCAAAGCGGCCACGGGGTAGAAAACCCGTTCGCAGGTCCAAGCAGTAGCGGCACAGGGGGGCTCAGCGAGGCAGGCGGGGTAGTCACTCAGTGGGGGCCCGTTGGGGGTAAAATCAGTACTCGGGGTGTGGCATTTCTTTGCTAAAAACCCCCGGGGAGGAATATGGGATATGTAGAATCTGGGGCGGAAGTGAAGGGCCGGCAGGGAGTAATTTGGGCACAACGGCCCTGCGTAACCCATTGCAGCGTCACCTCCGGTGGCCTGGGAGAAACGTGGCTCAGATGTGGTGGCCCATCCTCCCGCTGCGCGCGCAGCGGCCGTGGAACCATGCCTTTTGCCGTAAAGGGCTCCACCCCCCTTGAGAAGGCAGCTGTTTCTCTTGCTCCTTCCCGGTCCGTTGCTCCTGCCCTCGCTATCATGGCCCCAGCAGTCGTTCAGAGGGCGATTGTAAAGAAAAAACAGTATGCTTTCCAAACCATCAAAGGTGGCAGCTGACCGGTCCTGTAATTGTTGGTACTGCAGTCCCTCCCTTTCCAAATGGGGGACCTGCACCATTCAGAGAACTAATGGCTTGTGCCGAGCGGGGGGGTTTCCAGCCTTTAATTTTTTTTCCAAAAAGGCAGTCCCAGCATTTCAAAATATGTAAAAACAGAAAGTGGGTCGTCCTTGGCTTATCGGTTTTTTCCCAAGGTACAAGGCCCAGCGGGACGTTGGGAGCTGAACTACGGTCAGGGCCCAGTACATGCCCTTTAGGCCCAAATGGGGGGAATGTGCTTCCTGCCCAGCACCCAACAACTTGGACGGGAGCGCCGTTTTCTCCCCCACGTTGTCAAAACTGCTGCTCCTGGCCAATGTCCGCCTCCTCCCCCTACAACACCCCAATTCGCCTCCACAAGTATGCTCCTCTCCACATGGTAGGGCCAGCGGTGCACGCTTTTAACACCTAGCTTCCTCGGGAAGAAGTCACAAGGGGGGAAAATGTCCGCGTCATCCCAGAAGAAATCGATGTGGGGCTTTCTCCGCGCCAACGCAAATCGGAACCATGGTGCGGACAATGGGGGGAAACTGGTGCCCGCGCTGCACCGAGGGGGGATGGTCCATGCGCCCTGCATGGCGCCGTGTTTTGGTTGAAAAAAAGGTTTCCTGAAGTTTCCACCGATCTTCGAACATTTGAAAAATGGCCGGAAATGTGCATGCACTTTTTCCTTGTCAAAGCCGGAACACCCCCTCGAGTTGCGCGGGAGAAGGCCTCCCCCCCACGCTTGATATGCGATGTTTCCACCGCTGGAAATTTCCCGCCTGCCCCTGTTGGACCGGGGTGTATGAAAGAGAAAGGCATTAAATTTTTTGATGATCCGGGAGACAGAAGTACTCCCCCGTGTAATTTTTATTTCAGCCAGTGCAGCTCATGCGTGACATCGCCCCTTTTTTGAGGCTTCGAGGAGGCCACGTTATTTGTCAGTCCCAGGATCGGGTGAATAAGTCTTCCACTGCTTCAAGGGCCCGGAAAGATGTGAAAAATCTGTTGGGCAGGGGACTGGAGATGTGGGGACTACATCTGTGGCCACATGAGTCCCGGTGGGGACTGAAAAAGGAGGAGGAGGAGGAGGGGGACATTGGGGCGAAACTTGGCTGGTGAAATGAGTGGTTTCTACCAGGTGAAAGAGAGGGGGAGAGGGGCGTGGAGGAGGGGATGGGATGGGAAGACAGGCAGAGACTCCAAGCACCGTGGAGTATACAGTGGGAAAAAGGGGGCAGGGGGCCCCCCGGGTCACTTGGCAGTGTCCCGCGCATGCTTATTTGCTGGCTAGTGACAGCCGATGTCAGCATCCCCGGAGAGGGATGTTTTGGGTCTCCCCCTATTGGACCCTCGCTACCCGGGCCAAAAGGGGCCCTTTTTCCCCGCTTTTGAGAGGGGGAAGACAAACTCAAAAACTATAGGGAAAAACCTCCGTAATCAGTGGCCCCTGCTTGTGCGGCATCGTTCTCCTCTGAAGGTCTGACCCGGGGGGGTTTCCCCGCGTCACGTATACTGCCGCGGGTGCTGGGGGCGGGGGGGGGGGGAGGGGCAGTACCAGCTCCTCGAGTAAACCTAAGTTGGATCACTAATGGGGCGCTTCCTTCCCCGCCTAGTGAGGGGGCAGTCACCAGCAAAAAGGGGAGCAGCAGGACATGGAGCATTCCCCCAACCAAAAGGGTTTTGGGCCCCTTGGCAGCACTCTCCACCCAGTTAGAAGATCGCTGGTTTTGGGCAGCCAAATGGATGTTGGCCCCAACTTGCCGAGTTTGCAGTGGAGAAGCTGTCCTGCCCGGCCGTAGTGTGGCATCGAGGGGTGTTCAGTGCGGGGGGGCCAGTTACCCCCAAAGGGGAAACCCCCTTGTCCCCAGGAAAAAGTTGAAAAGATGACTTTGTCAAGTGAATCAGGGGTGGATCGGCCGGATTTCCCCACCCAAGCCTTAGGGTCAGTTTGGGTTCAACACCCGCCTCAGCCACTATTCTGTGCCCCACCCCCCGGCCACAATTGTGATAGTTTCTCCATCTGCTACCACCGTTTTTTTACCGGGATGGTTTTGCCACCCCCTCAACCCTGTCATTGTGCCCTCTATGTGCTCATGTGCTGTGCTGTTGCTGTTGCCCGGGCATCCACACTGTGTCATTTTGCCCTTGCGGCCTGGTACTGTTTTGCCCCCTCCGAATGTCTTGTGCCACTCTCTGACCCATGCTGTTGTCCCTTTATCACCTCACTTTGTCTTTTTGCACTGCCTGACCATGCTGTGCCGCCGTGACCTCCCCTCTCAGTCATTGTGCCCCTCTGTGGCCTAATTATTTTTGCCACCTGCGAATGATTGTGCCACTCTCTGCTCATGCTGCTGTGTGACTCCTGTCGTGCCCTCCCCACTGTGCATGTGCCACTGTTTGCCTCATGCTGCTGCCCTGGCTGTGCCGTGCCCCCCACCTTGGCCCTTTTTCCTGTTTTGCCACCTCCCGAATTTTTCTTGTGCCACTGTCTGACCTCATGCTGCGATGTGGCTGCGCCGTGCCCCCCCACTGTGTCTTTTTGCCCTGTCTGACCTTTGCTGCTGGTTGTCCCGCCGTGCCTCCAACTGTGTCATTTACCCCCTTTTGGGCCCACTCCTTTTTTGAGTCCCGAATTTTTCATTGTGCCACGCCCGATCATGCGCTGCCCCCCGTGACCCCCACACTTGTCATTGTGCCACCCGGGCCCGGTCTGTTTTTTCCCCTTCCGAATGTCATTGGCACTGTCTGACCCAGCTGCTGTGGGTGCCCCCGTCACCTCCACTCTGTCATAATGTTGCACCTGAGCTTCAGTTTGTTTTTTTCCCGCTTTTGTGCCAGACTTTATGGCTACGTTCCTGCTTCATTTTTTGGTCAGTTTTGCCCCCTAAGTTTCCCAGGGCATTTTTATGAAGGTTTTTAAGGCGGCGCAGTCATGTCGTGTATACTAAAAACAACATTGTATGAAGCCAAACCAAACCCCTTGCATATTTAAGCATGGAAACTTTCTACAGCACCCGCAGGCTCTGGGCGCCTGGAAATAGCTGTTTTTTAACGTGATTCGTGCGAAGTAATTCGGACCGAAAAGAAATTTTTTGGAAAATTCGGCGAGGAACGAAAAACCCAATTTTTGAGAAATTCGCCCCTCTCTAGCTATAATCCCCCTTTTTTAAGAGACACAGAAAAAATAATTTTAGATTGCCCTAGAGTTTATTTTTTATTTTGTATTGCATCCAAAAATCCCGGAAAAATCAAAATCTTTTGAGATGTTAATTGACCAACCCTACTGTACAATCCAAACTTTGGTGCTCCTGGGCCTGATGCAAATCTCTACAAGGGCCCAAACCAATAATTTGCTATTTATAACACTGGTGCCTTCTAAGTTTGCTCCTCCCCCGGTCTGGTGGATGCTTTTTGTATTTCTTAGTTATCCTGGACATGGCCCCAAAATGCCCAAAACAATCTATCATGGCACATCAAAACGTGACCGGATGTTACAGATCTTTTCACAAA
Source organism: Phyllomedusa bahiana (assembly GCA_025379985.1). Lineage (NCBI taxonomy): Eukaryota > Metazoa > Chordata > Amphibia > Anura > Hylidae > Phyllomedusa > Phyllomedusa bahiana. The sequence continues at coordinate 60,344 of JAODAL010003284.1, forward strand.
AACAGTTTGTCTTAACAGCCAAGAATAATGAAAAAGAGCTCACATTGTCTCTTGTTCATGGACAGCTTTTGACTTGCCCGATATCATCTGCTTAATTTCTCTTGTAGCTTTAAAGATTAGAAAATAACTAGTGTCATTATCGACACAATTGTTTTTTTTTTATGACTCTTTAAAAAGTTAAACTTCTCCAAAGGCCATTTTTTTTTCAAAAAGACCCCCTTATCTACTTCATATTTCCAGAGATAGATTTTCAGTTTCTTTATGCATGTTGACCATCTTCTTGGACCTCCTCACTAAGGGACCATTTTTCAATGCAATTTAATTGTCATATTGAAGAGATTTCACTGTCTAAAAGAAAGTACTAACTGGAACAGACTTTTTGTAGTAATTAGGGTTTGTTAGATGGACTGCTTGATCATAAAAGAGAAAGGAGTGGTGGAAGTAGAGAACCTAGATTTGGTTATTATGGTAGTTTTTCAATCTAATTTTTTTTTCACAGAGCCTATATGCCAACAACAACTAAAGCGAAGACGACGTTCCTCAGCTATCATAATTCAAGAACGGGACAAAAAAGGTAAAACTGAGTCACTAAGTGATCACTTGCTCATATCTCATGCTCACCTGGGTGGTTCTGTGGTAGTTACAGTATCTACATGCCTTATCCTTTCAGCATCACAATACATAGGACTGGAGAGGAGATGTTGTGAGGATGGTATGCAGGAGAACCCCATGGGCCACAGTTGTGAACGTCGAACTCGTCACATCATGGATGGACAGAAATGTATTGATGCTTTCCTAGACTGCTGCAAACATATTAAAGAGAAAAAGGAACTTGAGAGGAAACTTAAAGAAAATGATCCAGATGGACGAAGTAAGAAGACACTACTGATAAAAATAAATTACCATTGATCACACTTAATATGCTCTTAAAGGGGTTTTCTCACTACAGGCTTTTACAGGCATCTAAGCTGTTTCTCTGTCTTAAGAATTCTAAATCCAGGGGTTGGTCTCTCCTCCCAGTAGGTGTGTCTTCCCTCACTTAAGAGTGGTGAACTCATCACACCCAATCCCTTTCCCTGCTCCTCCCCAGTCCTCATTTTATGTGATCAGTGGGAGGGAGTATATGTCAGACCTCCTACAATGGTCGGTTATCATACCTGGAGAGCTGTCACCTCCCTCCCAGGCTCCACAAGCAATTCTTGTAACTAGAACACCTACATTGGTGTAAACAGTTATATATACAGCCTGAAATAATGAATCAAATGAATGAAATGCAAACTGCAAGCAGAGTATATAAGGGTGTGTTATATGGGTGGGGGGAGCAGAGTGTTTAAGGGTGTGTTATATGGGTGAGGGGAGTAGAGTGTATATGGGTGTGTTATATTGGTAGGGGGAGCAGAGAGTATAAGGGTATGATATATGGGTGGGGGGAGCAATGTGTTTAAGGATGTGTTATATGGGTGTGGGGAACAGAGTGTAAAAGGGTGTGTGGTATGGGTGGGTGAAGTAGAGGTATAAGGGTGTGTTATATGGACGGGGAAGCAGAGTTTATAAGGGTTTATTATATGGGTGGGAGGAGCAGAATGTATAAGGTTGTATTTTATGGGTGGGGGAGCAGAGTTTATAAGAGTGTATTATATAGGTGGGGTGAGCAGATTGTATAAGGGTGTGTTATATGACTGGGGAGAATCTAGCAGCTAGAGACTGAGTAATTACCTAGATCCTTTACATGGAACGATCACTGGGAGAGGAGCAGAGACAAGCACAGGCAGCCTCACAAAGCTTAGAGGGGAGTGAGAGGAAGACAATGAGAACACAAAAACAGACGGCAAGCACCTAGCACAGAGAGCTCAGGCAGCTAGTTTCATACTGTTCATGGGGTCCCAGACAGAGCAGGACAGCCAAACACAGCACAGGGGTGTGTCCCGACCACAGACTGCCAAACAACTATAGACACACAAAGATTAGCTATTAGCTGCTCTGCTAAATTATTTAGTTAATACAAACCAATTGCAAAAGTACTTTTTTTTTCTGTCCCCATCATTACAGATATGATCTTTGTAGCAAGAACACCCCTTTAAACATGTCCTCATCAGGGCCCATTAACCATTCAACTAGGGAAAAGAATTAAGAAAACTGATGAGCCCAATGTTACCAAAAGTTCTGGGCCCAAAAGGGATAAACCAATTTACCAATCATCACTTGAATTTTATTTTATGGATGACAAATTTGTTTTGATTTTGAGGCTTCAGAACTGACATCAGGCATATAAAGTCACCTTATGTATGAAAACTTTCTAGGTGTAAGACTGTCTTTGTTGCCCATAGCAACCAATCAGAGCACGTAGAAACTAATCAGATCACAAAGCAGCCAATCAGAGCTCAGCTTTTATTTCATATAGTGCTCTGAAAAAGTGAAAGCTGAGCTCTGATTGGTTGCTATGGATTCTGATTGGTCGCTTTGAACTCTGATTGGTTGCTATGGGCTGTGATTGGTTGCTATGAGCTCTGATTGGTTGCTATGAGCTCTGATTGGTTGCTATGGGCAGCAAAGACAGTCTTACTGCTAGACAGTTTTCATACATAAGGCCCACACATCTCTACTGGGCCAGTCCAGGCTTTTCAGGACGGGCCCTTGACAGACGGTTGCTGGGACCCATAGCAATTGCTTTCAGTCTGTGAAGGAACATGGCAGCAAGTTAACTGCAGCGCCAGCACAGTAGAAGCTAAGCATTACACGCTTCCCATGCAACGGAAGGGGTTTCTGTTTAATCTAGAACAGGACAGGGGTTGAGAGCAAGAGATACTCTTTGTAACTGCTGAGGATCCAGAACAGAGGACCCCTATATAAACTCAAAAGAAGGAAGTTTTGTAAACTAGACAACCCATTTAAGGATACACAAAAGATTTGTGGAAAATACACTGCAGTAGTAATGAATTATGCAATACACTGGGAATCTATTCCAAGATTCTCAACCTTTGTAGAAGACTTGGACTTTCTTAGGGTTATCTACAGTGTCAGACTGGGCTCTGGAGCCCACTAGTGGAGTTGATTCTTGGAGCCCAATGGAGAAGTTGATTCTTATCGCCCACCAGTGGAGTTTATTTTGGGGCCCACCAGTGGAGTTGATTCCTGGGGCACACAAGTGGAGTTGATTCTTGGAGTCCACCAGTGGAGTGGATTCTTGGAGCCCACCAGTGGAATTTATTCTTGGAGCCCACCAGTGGAGTTTATTCTTGGGGCCCACCAGTGGAGTTGATTTCTGGGGCCCACAAGTGGAGTTCATTCTTGGGGCCCGCCAGTGAAGCTGATTTTTGGGGCCCACCAGTGGAATTGATTCTTCGGGTCTCCCAGTAGAGGGTTCCTGGGGTCCACCAGTGAAGTTGATTCTTGGAGCCAATTCTACATCTACTGTACATGAGTGTACATACTGCACATGACTCTTGCTTTCGGCCCTTCTCCTTGATAAGCATCCCAAGGCCTGCTTTCCTGTACTCCCCTGTGGGCCAGTCTGAGCTTGGGTATATACAATTAAATCCTGTGGGTCTCTTAATCCCCAAGGCCCACTATCAGCTGGAACAAATATCTGGTAGCCCTGAGGCTCCTTATTGTCATGCTTGAACTTTGAACTTGGTGGAGACATCATCTCTTCAAACCTTAACTACTATGGGATTAGGTTTTTATTGTATTTATTGTAAAATCTATCCGTCCGTCCGTCCGTCCGTCCATCTATCTATCTATCTATCTATCTATCTATCTATCTATCTATCTATCTAATCTATCTATCTATCTATCTATCTATCTATCTATCTATCTATCTATCTATCTATCCCCCCTGAAACAGGGCTGGGACGACAGGTAGGCAGCCACTTAATCCAGGCATAAAAGCAGGAGCAAGGAGCTGAATTTTTCATTGGGGAGGGGGGTGCTATGTGCCTTATTTGCATAAGGTACCAGAATACCTTATTCCAGTCCTGTCCTAAAAGTATGGAGGCTTGGAGAGGCACCAAGAGAGGTGAGAATGCTAGTCTAGTGTAAGTCCTCATGTGAATTGAGGCCACCTTGCTGCTTTGGATGGGCTAAGAGCCTCAGATTTTCATGTATACTGAATATAGCAGAAATCTACTTAGACATAATAATACTTAATATATTCTTTGCGGAATTGTTTCTTGGCGTCTGCATAGTGCTGCAGATCCGTTTTTGTGAGTCGCAGCCGCGCCATTTTGTTTCAAATTGTTTTGAAAGTGCTGATCATGTTTTGAGCTTTTTGGGTTATAATATATATATATATATTTATATAATATATATATATATATATATTATATATATATATTATATATATATATATATATATATATATATATATATATATATACCACACACTGTTTTTTCTTTAACCAGGTGATGAGAATACAGAATTTATTGATGATGCTGACATAATATCTAGAACGCAATTCCCAGAAAGCTTTCTGTGGAAGATAGAGATAATGAATGAAAGACCAGATGCCAAACAGTGAGTACAATACTGTATAATTTCACTTTAGGTAGTGTCTCCACTCAGGACCTCTTCTTATGACTCCAAAAGATCTTTGTCGGGCTCAAATCAACCTGGTATTACAGATGTAGCAAAGTTTAGCTTGACTGTTGTATCACAAGTTTCCATGTCATCTGCTCTTACCTTAGATGGTCTTTGAAAAGCATTAAAAAGTTGAGATAACTGTCAGGTTAAGCTTTGCTACAACTGAACATTGATTAAATATAGCATTGGCCCTGCGGTGGCCTGTTGGGCAATTCCTCAGCTTTTTACTAGGAGCTCTACAAAAAACCTAAAGTGTATGTCTCACTACAAAGATTTACTTTCAACATTTAGGGACAGATAACTAAAGACTTTTTCCAAACATGTTACCTTGTTCATTTTGCTTTGTTAAAGGGGTTGTCTCACTACAAGGATTGCAGATTTTTACATTGAAGTCACTTTGCAATATGTGTCCATTAACAGTGTCCTACCGATTCCTAGATATCCCCCTTGTATGGGCTGCAGCAGCATCTCAGGTCACTATAGCTACAGACCTTTTCAATCTCTCCTGATAGGCTGCCAGCACTGGTTGCTATAGCTACAGACCTGTTCAATCTCTCATGATAGGCTGCCAGCACTGGTTGCTATAGCTACAGACCGGCTTCTACTGCAGCCTAGTAGAATCCAGTAAATACGCCCCTGAATTCAAAATAGAACCAAGAAAACAGGACTGAGGTAAAATGAATCAATGTAGTGAGACAACCCCTTTAAGGAGATAATAGAGATTTTATCTGCTCTGAGTGCACACAGGTCGGCATCTGAGAGCAAGGGGGATGTCATAACAGTTCAGACTGCCAGCAGCTTGGGAACAGAGTATGTTATCTCCAGGGCCGGACTGGGAATAAAAATCAGCCCTGGCACAAAGCCCCCAGCAGCCCACATACAATATCCACTTACAAAACTTCCCTTGTTCTCGCACCTCGCCACTTTTTAAAATATACTACACTATAAAGGTGCTTTCTCACGGAGTGTTTTTGGTGCATTTATGTGTTTTTGGTGCGGTTTTGTGCAGAAAGGCAGAGCTGTTAATGCTGTACATTTCTGCACACAAAAAAAAAACGCATCAAAAAATGCACCAAAACTGCTCTGTGTGAGAGCTCCCTACACACAAGCAAGAAAGAAACAGTGGTGCAGAGAAACCCCTCATCACAGAGTCAGGTGTGCGCTTGCTTTACAATCAGGGACAAGCCTACTCTGCCACTACATAAGCACCAACATAACACAACCCCACCAATCACATCACCAGTAGTCAGGTCACCATCACATGAATACAGCACTGATTCAACACAGCAGTAAAATGACCCCTGACAGCAGGGACTCACAGGAGACGTCATCTCTGATGGGAGCTGTTCTCTTCTCCATTTCTTCTTCTGGCCCAAACCTCCATGACATCTTCTCTGATGAGTCGTTCCCTTCCATTTCTTTCTCTGTCCGGTACAGCATGCAGTGTCTTCTTCTAGTGGTCACTACTCATCCCTGTAGAATTTACCACAAATACATCTTAGACTCCTCTCTCTTCCAGCACTTTCCTATCAATTCCCCAAACAGCGTATGTTAGACCCGAAAAATTAGAAATTAAAAAATGTCAGATAAAAAAAATGAAGTGACCCTCATTAGATAGGTAAAAAGGGCCTTCCTCCATTAATTTGGTAGGTAGACAGGGCCTACCCCAGTAACTAGCCAGGTAGCTGGGGCTGTCCCCAGTAACTAGCCAGGTTAGCTGGGGCTGTCCCCAGTAATCAGCCATGTAGGGCCAGGGGCAGTAATTAGCAGTCAGGGCCAGTAAGTAGGCAGGCAGGGGCAGTCTATAGCCAGGCAGGGCATCATATAGGTAGGCAGTGGCAGTCTATAGTGAGGCAGGGCCAGGGGTGTATAGAGAGCCAGGCAGGGCCAGGGGGGTATAGAGAGCGCCAGGCAGGGCCAGGGGGGTATAGAGAGGGCCAGGCAGGACCAGGGGGGTATAGAGAGGGCCAGGCAGGACCAGGGGGCTATAGAGAGGGCCAGGCAGGACCAGGGTGGTATAGAGAGGGCCAGGCAGGGCCAGGGGGGTATAGAGGGGGGGTATACAGAGGGCCAGGCAGGGCCAGGGGGGGTATACAGAGGGCCAGGCAGGGCCAAGGGGGTATACAGAGGGCCAGGCAGGGCCGGGTGGGTATATAGAGGGCCAGGCAGGGCCAGGGGGGTATAGAGAGGGCCAGGCAGGGCCAGGGGGGTATACAGAGGGCCAGGCAGGGCCAGGGGGGTATACAAAGGGCCAGGCAGGGCCCGGGGGGTATACAGAGGGCCAGGCAGGGCCAGGGGGGTATATAGCGCCAGGCAGGGCCAGGGGCGTATATAGAGGGCCAGGGGGGTATACAGAGGGCCAGGCAGGGCCAGGGGGGTATATAGCGCCAGGCAGGGCCAGGGGCGTATACAGAGGGCCAGGGGGGGTATACAGAGGGCCAGGCAGGGCCAGGGGGTATATAGTGCCAGGCAGGGCCAGGGGGGTATACAGAGGGCCATGGGGGTATACAGAGGGCCAGGCAGGGCCAGGGGGATATACAGAGGGCCAGGCAGGGCCAGGGGGGTATATAGCACCAGGCAGGGCCACGGGGGTATACAGAGGGCCAGGGGGGTATACAGAGGGCCAGGCAGGGCCAGGGGGGTATATAGCGCCAGGCAGGGCCAGGGGGGTATACAGAGGGCCAGGGGGGTATACAGAGGGCCAGGCAGGGCCAGGGGGGTATATAGCGCCAGGCAGGGCCAGGGGGGTATGTAGCCAGGCAGGGGCAGTAAGTAGTTTAAAAAATCATAAAGAACTTACTTACCTGATGTCTTTCCCTCCTCTTCTCCAAGTCCGTCCGGAGCGGCCGCTCACTCCCGGGGGCGGGCCGCGGAGCAGGCGCGCGATGACGTCATCACATCGCGTGCCTGCCCCGCGGCCTCCTGGGAGCTGAACAGACGGGATCAGTAGATCCCAGATGTTCAGCCTCGGCTGCTGCCTGCACCGCGCGGTGCAGGCGGCGGCCGTGATGGCTGCATGGCTGGGTCAGTGACCCGGAAGTGCAGCGAGGGGGGCCTGTCGGCCCCCTGGCACAGGGGTCCGGTCGCATATGCGACCATTGCGGCCCCTGTGCGTGCGCCGGCACTCGGCGCCCGCCGAGGGGGGGGGGGGGAAACACCGCCCCCTCGGCGGGCGCTCCGAGCCGGCCCTGCGGCCCGGACCCCAGCAGGCCGCCGGGCAAGTGCCCCGTTTGCCCTATGGCCAGTCCGGCCTGGTTATCTCTAATAAACAAAGGAGACTAATTACTTGTTATCTACAGAGCAGAGAGCTTCAGAGCTCATAGATATGATCTCCTGCTCTCATGTCAGTGCAATTAGAACAGCTGTGAATGTTGAGCTGATATGCTATTCACTGCAATGGAACCGCCCACAGCATGAGCAGGAAGAGACACGATGCATGAATCCAAAACTGTTTGTGACTCTACTGAGACAAACCCTTCTAGGGTCTCCTGCTGTTACGATAGCTAATAAAGGAGCTTTACTATATCAGACATTTACTGTACATTCACAGGACAGAACCTAGAAGTGGACAAAAATGGGTGTCTCTCTCCATTCACTTCTGAGCACAGCTGAGTAGGTGTCATTGGCTTTACTAGGAACTCCTATTGAGTTTAATAAAGAAAACCACACATATATTGATATTATTTTAGAGCACCATTAATCCCAGGGCTCTTTACAAGCCAAAGGGTTCAAGTACATAACATAAGACAAAAAAATATAGGAAAAATACAATAACAGTACATAACACACTGATATGTACGGAGAGAGGACCCTGCCTGCGAGAGCTTGCAATCTACAATGGAAAAGGGGGAAACCAAAGGTGAGGGATGGAGATGTGTGTATTATGGTATGGGTGAAGAAGGATTATTGTAGGGTGGAGACTCCTGAAGAGATGAGTTTTCAGGTTGCTTTTGAAACTAGTAAAGGTGGCTAGACTTTTTTTTCACTAAAACTGAAGCAGGAATGAAGATGAAGGGTAACTAGACCCCAGTTCCTGAGTTAGCTGCAGGTCACAGAGGTAGGAACCACATCCTTCAGACATTTATGACCTACTGTATCCTGTGGAGATGGAAATATGAGATAGGAAAATCCATTTAATTTACTATAACATTTTTAGGCAACTTGACAAATGTAGCACCTCCACAGGGGAAATGAAGCATTACATTGATTTCCATGACTCTGGTCCTCCAGAGCAGGAATTGCTCTTTGACACTGCCCCATTCTCTGGTTAAGAGATATGGCTGTGAAGGTCAATGCTCCTCTTTTGTTGATGCCCAATCATTCATAATGTTCAGTATCAATGACAACTATGTAGAATATTATTAGATGTGTTGGAGTTTACACTATACATCACTATTTTCTTTCTCACAGAATTTCCACCAAGTCTCTTGGTATTTTCTTGAAAGATTCAATCACCACATGGGAGGTTTTGGCTGTGAGTCTATCTGAAAGTAAAGGTAATATGCTTCTTCTACATCTCGTGAAGAGAGTGTGTATAGATGTAGCAAAACTAAACTTGACAGATAACGCACCATGACATGATGGCACAGAATGGGATTTTAACTTTTTCAATGCTTTTCAATGGCTTTTGTTTTGATATAAGAGCAGATAACATAATAAGCCGGGATATCAAGGTTAAGTTAAACTCTGCTACATCCATGTTTCTCATAAATGTTAAAAAATAGAGATGCAACAGAGATAAGCGCATCATAAATGTTTTGTGCATTCATAGATAAAGGGTTGTGGATTTTGCAATTATATTTATTGCTCTAATCATAATGAGGTTGCTATTATGGTCGACTTCAACTACCCAGACATAAATTGGGAAACTGAAACCTGTAGCTCTCATAAAGGATACAGGTTTTTGTTAATAAATTAAGATAGTTTCCTTTCCCAACTGGTGCAGGAGCCAACTAGAGGAAAGGGGTGCCACTGAGCTAATATTAATGTATAGACAGATAGGATTACATTGGAGCAGGCGCCAACTAGAGGGAAGAGGTGCCACTGAGCTAATATTATCCTATAGACCTGACAGGATAACAGAGGAGCAGGTGGCAACTAAACAGAAGGACCCTCTGAACTAAATATTGACTAACAGACCTGACAGAGTCACAAAGGTGCAGGTTGGGGGGCACCTTGTAAATCGTGACCACAATATAATAAACTTCCATTTATCCTTCAATAGAGTATTTTGTTGTCGACTCTCTCTGCCTCTTTACCTGATAAACTATAGATGTTTTTGAGCAGTTTACAAAAAAAAGTAGACATTTTTAAACAAGACTATTGAAAAGTTAATTCATTTTATATTTTAGATAAATTAATATCATAATCGTAAAAAAAAACATGCATTCCACGCATTGTAAAAGCACATCAGGAGTATGATAGATAGTGTAACTCAGGATCAGTGCAGGATAAGTGATGTATGTACACAGTGACTGCACCAGCAGAATAGGCAGCTCTGGAGGATAATACAGGATGTATCTCAGGCTCTCATTTGTGCTTTTTATTTTCCTGACAGGTATCTGTGTATCTAAACCTTACAATATTCAGGTGATGGCGAACTTCTTCATTGATCTAAAACTTCCATATTCTGTGGTGAGAAATGAGCAGGTAGAGATACGAGCCATTCTCTACAACTATGGCAACAGTCCACTAAAAGTAAGTAAACCAGTGGGGGCGTGGCCTGGCACAGCATGGAGCTGGTCACATAATCTTTGAGCTCTGAGGAAACTAGCTTAACCCCTTAACTCCCAGGCCTGAAAAGTAATTAATGACCAGAACGTTTTTTTTTAGTTTTTGCCTCCTTGCGTTTCAACAGTTGTAACTTTTTTATTTTTTCAATTATGCAGTTGAATGAGGCCTCGTTTTATTCAAGACAAGTTGTACTTTATGGGGGAATAGTTTAAGTTTACTTATAAATAATTGCAGACATTTTTTTTAATTTTTTTACATTTTTTTTACACCGTTCATATTTCACATGTAATAACTTGTTAGATTAATTCTACAGGTTATTACGGTCATTTGGATACCTAATATGTGTAGGTTTTTTTGTGTGTGTAATTTATGCACAATTATTTTTATTAAATATTTATTTTTATTTTATTATTTATTTTTTTATTCTTTTTTTTAACTTTTTTTTAAAATCCCATGAAGGGAGAACTGTTTTACATTTTTTTTTTTTTTTTTTTTACATTTAGTAATGTATTAGCATATTCATATATGCTAATACATTATAATCTGTGTCAGTCTGACACAGGCAGTGTTCAGGACAGCCTACAGTCTGTCCTGGTCACTGGCTTGTTACACAGACAGCCCTGGGGCCGCTCTAGGTCCCCAGAGCTGACTGTGCAGCCGTTCCCCGGGCTCTGTCGGGTCACCGGGTGTTCCGATCACCCGACAGAGCAGGGGAACCCTTTGACCAGGAAAGGTAATCCAGCAGCCAGTTCAAACGTATTTTGTCAAAAGTAAAAAATAGTAGCTTTATTTAGTCAATTTAAAACATCCAAACATCTCAAAGAGGAAACATGATGGTGTTGCACACCGACGCGTTTCGGGAGACTCCACCCTTAGTCATGGTGTGACGAAGTGGATACGTAGCTTCCTTTTAAAGGCCATAAATTAGCATAATAAAGAAAATCAAATGTACCACTATATAAAATCAATCACAGAGATATAATGAAAAAAACACACACGTGGAGGTAATCAGGAGACAAGAAAAGACAGACATGAGGTAAAATAGGTAATAAAAAGTAAAATATACGCTCTAATAATGGAACATAATGTCTTGTCTTTTATTAAGGCCGTGGGGAAAGCGAGTATTCAATTGTACTATCCACCACGCCTCTCGTGATAATAATTTTCTCCTGATATCTCCTCCTCTTTTGGGATTGTGAACAATTTCGATGCCATTGCATTGGAATGATTCAAGGTTGCCTGCATGGTATTCGGCAAAATGCCGTGATACCGTGGAGACATGTGTGGACTTTGCTTTTGAAATGTCAGATATATGTCTGCGAATTCTCGTTTTTAAGCTATTGGAGGTCTGGCCTACATATTGGAGCTGGCAGATACTGCAGGTAATAAGATAAATTACATTACGTGTACAGCAATTGATATACGTTTTAATTTTATGTTTGTTTTTTGTAGAAGTTGCTGTGAAATTTTTGGTATTGGTCATATACTTGCAAGTAATGCACCTAGCATGTCCGCAGCAATAGGAGCCTTGTACTGATAACCAGTTATTGGTATGAGTGGAATTTTTAGTTGAGAATAAACTAGGAGAAAGAATATTGCCTAGTGAAGGGGCTCTTCTCGATACAAAGTTGATTTTATCTTTAATGATTTCTCGCATGTTAGATTGTATATACAGGAGGGGAAGATTCCTTTTTATGATATTAACTATTTTTCCATACTGAGAGCTGTAAGTTGTTGAGAAAGTTAGATTCGGTGTGCGTTTAGCTTTGATTTTACTTGATTTTAATAATTGATGTCTGGGGATATGAGAAACCTTCTAAAATGCTTTATTCAAAATTTTGTCCGGGTATCCCCGATTTTTTAATCTATCAAGAGCTTGTTGGGAATGTTCCATAAATATTTCCTCGGAAGTGGAGTTTCTTTTTATTCTGATTAACTCACCAATAGGGATATTATCCCGGACATGGTTTGGATGGAGAGAGCTAGCCATTAATAACGAGTTTTGTGCCATGTTTTTTCTATATGGAGATAACTCCTTGATCCGTCACTCCGGTTAAATTCACATCCAAAAATGAAATTGTTTCAGGGTGCCAATTCCAAGTAAAATTTAGGTTGAAATTATTTTTGTTGATATATTTTACAAATAAATCAGCCGATGTCCTGTCCCCCTCCCACACCAGGAGGAGGTCATCAATGTACCTTCCATACCACCTGATGTGGGAGGAGAAGGGACAATCGGGGGTCAACAAAAAAAGCTCTTCCCAAATGCACATATAAATATTAGCCAGCGCAGGTGAGCATTTGGACCCCATTGATGCACCCTGTTTTTGGATGTAAAAGGAGTTATCAAATGAAAAATAGTTATTGTTTAGTAGAAATTCTACACTTAAGACAAGAAACTCATTTATGGCATGGGAGTATCCACTATATTTATTCAAAAATCTTTCAAGCATTGCTATTCCTTTATTGTGGGGAATGGAGGGATAAAGTCCCACTACATCGCAAGTGAGCCAAGATGAATTACAATTCCAGACTATTTTAGACATAATTGTCACTAAACTTTTGGTATCTTTTATATATCCAGGTATTTTTAATACCATGGGCTGGAGTAAGGTGTCAATCCAATCACCCAAAAGTTCAGTAATAGATCCGATGCCACTAACAATGGGGCGGAGGGGAGGTGGAAACGTGTCCTTATGAATTTTGGGAAGGGAGTGTAGTATAGGGACCTGGGGAAATTCAACAAATAATTTATCTGCTAGTTTTTGAGAAATGGCCCCCGAATAGATGCCGTAATCCAGTAATTTACGCATATTTATTTGGATAACTTCTATAGGGTTAAAAGCGATTTTATCATAAATATCTGGATTATTGAGCATATTTTCATTTAGTAGCTTGTACAATCCTGAATTTAGGACTACTATCCCCCCTCCCTTGTCCGCTTGTCTTATTATAAGATCTTTATTATTTTGAAGTTGGTGTATGGCTTTGCGTTCTTCCGACGTAAGATTTGAATAGTTGGATGTTGTGGATCCATTAACTTTGTTATAGAGTTCTAATAATTCCTTCTCTACTGATTCTTGAAAAGCGTCCATGCACAAAGGTCTTGAGTTGATAGGATAGAAGTGTTCATTTTTTTTCTTGAAAGTTGGGCATATAGTGGGTTCAGAAGGTAAGGTCTCACTCTCCAGAGATCTCAATTGGTTGATATGACAAAGTTCTCGATATTCAAAATATTGGTCGAATGTATCTGGTGGTATACAATCTTCAGTTAATGAATCCACAGTTGTAATATCCTGGTCAGTGTTATAAAAATGATTTTTGACTGTAAGAAGCCTGGCAAACCTATTAAGGTCTAATAGTGTGTTGAAAAAATTAAAGTCCGTAGTAGGAACAAAGCCTAATCCTTTAGAAAGTAAAGAAATTTGCGCTTCGGTCAGGATAAAGCTGGAAAGATTAATGACGGGTATTGATGTTACTGCAGTCTTCGCAGAATTCGTGCGCTTGTGTTTCCTGCCACTCCGGCGGTGTCGTTTTTTGCAGGTGGATTACCCATGTTCTGTCTAGCATGTTGTTGCTGGTTTTTGTTGATGTTAGTGTTGCGGGTGCTAATTGAGTTAGCACCTGTAGGCGTGTCAGAAAGTTCATCTGAGGTAGAAGGGTAAGATGAATATTCTATACTTTCCCATTCTTGGAAAGAAACCCGATTTTTGCGGGCCTGATCCTTATCTTGAGAGTTATGTCTACGGTGTTTCAAAATAGAATTTGGATGTTTGTCCATAAACCAGGTATAGACAGCATTATTATCATAATCATGTGTATCTCTCAAGAATTTCTTGTTTTTATATTGCATGATATTTTGTTCCAGCTTTTCCAAATTTCTATTGAGGCTGGTATTTAAATCTTCGTAGGTTGTCACTGGCTTTTGAAAGACTCCAACTGAGTTTTAGTAGACGAAATTTCGTTATTGATTTCAAGCAGGAGTTTCTCTTGTGCACTAATGAGAAGTTGCATCAGCTTTATAGAGCATTCACTTAAAGCGTTTTGCCATGCGATTTCAAAAGAGTCATCATATTTCATTGTGCAATGCTTTTTAATTCTTAATCCCCTGGGGATCATTGATTTGTCTACATAAGTTTGTAATGTAGTTTGCTCCCACCAAAGTTTGAGTTCTTTGGTAGCAAGCTTTTCTAATTTATGCATTAACTCCTTGCAAAAATCTATTTCTTTCGCACTAAAGAAAATGTCCTTAAAGCCATCAGGAAAAGTTCTGACCTACCTGAGAGGTTTAAGGACATCTCAATCTACCCCGACCTCTCTGCAGGGACAATGCTAAAGAGGAAAGAATTTGCACCGTTTACCAAGATCCTCAGGGAGAATGATATTGCATATCACTGGGGGTTCCCAGTGAAACTTATTGTCACCAGGGACAATTATATAAATGTCTGCTTCTTCCCTGCTATGCTAAAAGATTTATTAAATTCATGGAACCTGCTTGTCACTCCAACAAATTCTCCACCACTAAAGAAGATGGATAGACCGGAACTGATCATTCCCTTCTGGTCAGAGAAATACCAGTATTCTAGAACAAGACCAGATGATTGACCCTGGAATCTGGTGATTGCGCCCTACTACTGTTTCCTTGAGTATGCTCTCTTTCATTGTTGCTCTCTTAGTTACTTCTTGAAGGTGGGCTTTGCTCACATTCTGTAAGTGCCTGCACTGAACTTTCCCCAATACTTATTTCTGCTGAGGAAATAATTTAGTTTGCAATGTCTTTGCCTGTTACTTGGTTTACTGTTGTTATTGTTTTGGCCATGAAAACATCTCTTTTACCTGTAGTCCTGTATTTAACATCTTCTTCTGGACGTACATTATTGTATCTCGTGTTGCTAGTCCTCTTCTTGATTCATAATGGGTTTTAAAATTATCTCTTTAAATGCTAACGGCCTTAATTCGCCGTACAAACGCTCACTTATCTGGAGAGATGTTTTGAAATCTAAAGCAGATATAGTTTGCATTCAAGAGACCCATTTAACTGCTCAGGATTCTGGGAGACTAAAGAACAAAAAATTTCCATACCCTTATTTTACTCTATCACAGGTTAAGGACTCGGTAGCATTCACCTTTATTAATTCAATTATTGACCCAAAACATAAATATATCATCCTTTCCCTTTGCGCCACGAATACTGGGCAGTTATCATTTGTCAAGTCCACAATATCTAAGGCTAGGGCAATTTGTAGAGGAGGTTTAATCGTTTGTGGAAATTAGAGATGGGCGAATTTCTCAAAAATGCGATTCACTGACTTCCCCGAATTATCTGACAAAAATTGTTTCGGTCCGAATTACTTTGGTACGAATCGCGTTAAAAAACAGCGATTTCGAGGCTGCACAGAGCCGGCAGGGTGATGTAGAACGTTAGGTCATGTTTAAATATGCAGAGGGAGCTTGGTTTGGTCTTCATACAATGTTGTGTTTTAGTATGACACGCAGATGACTGCCGCCACTCTTAGAATCGCTTCACTATAAAATTCCCTGGGCACTTAAGAGGGCAAAACTGACCAAAAAATGAAGCGGGAATGTAGCCTGATCAAGTCATGGCAGCGACAGCTGGAAAAAAACAAGCTGAGGGCTCAGGTGGCAACATCAGTGACAGAGTGTGGAGGTGACGGCGGTGGAGGTGGCAAAAAAAGGAGTAGGCCACAGAGTGGCACAATGACACAGTGTGTAGGTCAGTGCAGCAGCCACAGCAGCAGCATGAGGTCAGACAGTGGCACAATGACAGAGTGTGTAGGTCACGGCAGCAGCCACATCAGCAGCATGAGGTCAGAAAGTGGCACAATGACATTCTGGTGGTGCAAAAACAGGAGTAGGCCAGAGAGTTGCACAATGACAGTGTGTGTCGGGCACGGCTGCAGCTACACCAGCAGCATGAGGTCAGAGAGTGGCACATACACAGAGTGTGTAGGTCACGGCAGCAGCCACAGCAGCAGCATGAGGTTAGACAGTGGCACAATGACAGGGTGTGGAGTTGACCGCAGCACCAACAACAGCAGCAGCAGCATGAGGTCAGTGTGGAGGTGGCACAAACAGGAGTAGGCCACAGAGTGGCACAATGACAGAGAGTGGAGGTGACGGCAGGAGCAACAGCATGAGGTCAGAGAGTGGCACGATGACAGGGTGTGGAGTTGACCGCAGCAGCAACAACAGCAGCAGCAGCATGAGGTCAGAGAGTGGCACAATGACACAGTGTGGATGTCTCGGCACCAGAAGCAGCATGATGTCATAGAGTGGCACAATGACAGAGTTTGGAGGTGGGTGGCAATATCAGTCCCTGGTCAAGAGGGTGGTAAGCAGATGTAGAAGCTGGCAGCAGATGTGTGGCATCAGGCGGGTGGCGGCATCAGAATAGTGGCAGGTAGTTTAAACCCAGACTCATTTCTCAAAGTTTTGCTGAGGCGTCATGGCTGATGTAATCTGACGCCTAAGGCATTGGTGTGTGGAAATCCTGGCCGATCCATGCCTGATTCATCTTGACAAAGGTTAGTCATTCCACATTTCCCATGGACAAGCGGGTTCTCCTTGGGGTAATGATGGCCCCCGCCGCATTGAACACGCGCTCTGATGCCACACTACTGGCCGGGCAGGACAGCTTCTCCACTGCAAACTCGGCAAGTTGCGGCCACACATCCAGTTTGGCTGCCCAGTAGTCCAGCGGATCTTCTAACTGGGGTGGCAGAGTGCTGTCTAAGTAGGCCACCACATGTTGGTTCAGGGACTGCTCCAGGTCCTGCTGCTGCAGCTTCTGGCGACTGCCCTCCTCACTAGGCGGGTGAAGGAAGCTGCTCATCAGTGACTCCAGACTTAGGTTGCTGCTGATGGAGCTGGTACTGCTCCTACCCCCGCACCTTCCCACAGCAGCCGCGGCAGTAGTACGTGAGCGCTGAAGAACCCCCCGGTCAGACCTGTCAGAAGAGGGACGATGCCGCACATAGGCAGCAGCCAACTGACTACGGAGGATTTCCCTATAGTATTTGAGTTTGTCCTCCCTCTCAGCAGCTGGGAAAAAGGCTCCCATTTTGAACCGGTAGTGAGGGTCCAATAGGGTGGAGAGCCAGAAGTCATCCCTCTGCCGGATGGTGACTATTCGGCTGTCACTAGCCAGGCAAATCAGCATGTTGTGGGCCATGTGCGCAAGTGACTCTGAGGGACTCCCTGCCTCCATCTCCACTGTATACTGCCACGGTGCTTGGGGGTCCTCTGCCTCGTCTTCCTCATCTCCATCTTCCTCCTACAGCTGCTCCTGCTCCTCCTCTCCTGTCACCTGGGTAGAAAAACCACTCATTTCACCAGACAATGCTTCTGCTCCAATGTCCTCCTCCTCCCTCAGTCCCCACCAGACTCATGTAGCCGTGGGATGTAGTCGGCATGTCCCCAGTCCCCTGCCCAGACAGATTTTTTAGCATCTGTTCCAGGACATGAAGCAGTGGAATGATGTTATTCAGCCCATAGTCCTGGCTACTGACAAATAATGTCGCCTCCTCAAACAGCCTCAGCAAGGTGTCATGTATGAGCTGCCACTGGCTGACATCAAAATTACACAGGGGAGTACTCCTGTCCGCCTGGATCATCAAAATCGTTAATGGCCTTTCTCTGTTCATACAGTTGGTCCAACATGTGCAGGCTGGAATTCCAACGGGTGGAAACATCGCATATCGGCGTGTGTTGGGGGAGGTCGTTCTGCCGCTGCAACTCGAGGAGGGTGTTCCTGGCTTTGTAGGAATGGATGAAGTGCATGCACAGTTTCCTGGCCATTTCAGAATGTTCTGAAGATCGGTGGAAGACTTCAGGAACTTTTTCACAATCAGTTGAACACGTGCGCCATGTAGGGCGCTTGGACCATCCCTCCTCGGTGCCGCGCTGACACCATGTTCCTCCCATTGTCCGTCACCATGGTTCCGATTTGCAGTTGGCGCGGAGAAAGCCACACATCGATTTCTTGCTGCACTGTTTCTTGTAATGACCACAACAGCAGAAAAACGCTTAATTAACCTCTGGATCTAAATTGCGCAAAAGAAATGAGCAACCAAAAATTAAGTGGTATTTGGATTGTAAAAATGCTGTTTCTTTAACTGAATACAACAGCAACAGGCTTAGATAACTTTTGGATATTTAATGTGCTCAAGAACTGAGAAGATAGCATTAAAATGTATATGCAGCTGAATTGGACGCAAACTGGACTTCAATTTCAATACCCCACAAAATCAGAATTAGAACGTAAGAGAAGCAGTCTCTGAGACAAGCTGTGACACCCCCCAAAAATCGCTGTATAAAAGTTAGTTCTTTAGTATGAGATTTCATGAGCAGCAGCAGCAGCAGCTTCCCAACACAGCACAGTGAAAGGAGTGTGAACTGCCAGGGGCGCGCCCGGACTTATATAGTGCGGTGATGTCACAGAATCCAGCCGGTCTCTGAGTGGATTCATCTCTGCACATGACATTTAGTCTACACCTTTCTTCCTCCCAGACTTCTTTGCCCCATGTAAAGCAATGTGATCGCATCCATTTTATCAATTAAAAACACGCTTCGTTCCCGCGAATCACCCCAAACTTCGACTTCGTTCAGAATCGAACTTTTCCTGAAATTCTAAATGAATTCCACTTCGTTAGAATCAATTCATCTGAAATAAGCGGCCACGTTGGAGAAAAAACGTGCCTACCTTTCCCACGCTGCTGTTGTTTCGGAGTTGCCTGGGACCTTCTTCTCCCCACACCTTGATTCTCATAATGGAGTGTGAGTCTCTACTGTGTGTTAGGGGGATAACATGGAAGGAAAGACAAGAGGTTCATGGGGAGCTTCAGAGCAGTTGTGGCGGGGGACATGTAGGTAAGTATAACTTTTTTTTCCTCACCTTATCCTTCTGTCAGATAAATTTTCTTCTGCTGGACAATGTATTTAAGAGATCATTATAGTCTGAAACGCGTGACTGTTTTATTTGTGCACATGGAATTTTTGTACATTAGGATAGTTTTTATTATCTAATATGAAATAGAGTCCACTGTTTTTATGTTTTAAGAAGTGCTGGTCAAAGAATTATTGTGTTGGAATTTCTATATATGCAGGTGGGGCCCTGGGGATGGCGGATCGATGACTGCTTTTTAGGGAGTAAGGCAGAGTGCAAGAGGCATGTGCAGTATGTGGAGTCATGTGCAGTGACTGTAGGGCGGGCCCCAAGAATTAAATTCACTGGTGGGCCTCAAGAATCCATTCCATTGGTGGGCTCCAAGTATGAACTCCACTCATGGGCCCCTTCTCACTAGTCCGACACTGAATATATGACACGCCCATCATCAACCCTTGATGCCTGCTGTGCTCTGCTAAGCACTCGCCTCTCCCTGCTCCCTGCTCCTGCTTTTCTCTCCTTTGGTTTGCTGGTGCAGACATACTTGCTTGTCATTTGAGATTTTTATAATGGCTTTATTTCAATAAATACTCCCTTATTCTATATCTTGGTGCCGACCTTGGAATTTTCTTTTTGGCAGACATACTTGTCCCTTGAGGTACGCAGGTGTCGACTCTCTATAATTTAAAGGGTCAGCACATGGCACCCATCTTTCCTGACAGCTTATGATCTTATATTTTACATGCACCTTCAACTTCGGCAGTAGTTGGTGTATTTTCCTGTTTCTACTCAGTGTATTCACTATTTCTTCATGTGGTTCTCGATTCTGACCATTGACTTCGCTTCTCGGCTATCCTGCTGTCTGCTGCCTATCCCTACCATTTTCCTGTTCTCCAACTACACTTGTCTTGACCGTCTGCCTGTCTCCGACCCATGCCCCTGCCTGTACCTCGTTGGCACATCTCTGGGAGTGACTACGTCACTAGTGAAGACTAGTGGAGATTTTAATCTAGTTATGGATAGGTTGCTTGACAGATCTAGAGGTGCTGCAAGATATACTCCCGAACTTTTAAATTATACACAAGAAGAAAATCTACAATGAGATAGACTATACATTTTATTCAGACTCAAAAAATAACCATTCGCGGATTGACTTTTTTCTCTTAGATCGAAAAGCTTTTGTGAATTTGCAACAAACTGAAATAGGTCTAATCACTTGGTCCGACCACACCCCTATAACTCAATCCTTATCAGACCGTATGAGAACATCTCCAAACGTTCCTTGGAGATTGAATCTGTTTATGTTAAAAACTGCCACAAATACTTCGGAAGTATCGGAAGCCCTTCAGGAATATTTCAATATTAATTCCACTTCTGCTCCTTTCATAGAATCTTTATGGTGTGCCCACAAGGCATATATTAGAGGTATTTGCATGAAGTTAGCATCTAAAGAAAAAAAGCGTCATGAATCAGAGGTTAATAAGATCTTGGACAACATTAAGAAATTAGATAAAAGTTTCAAAACTAACCCAACCCTAGATGTTAAAAAAGAACTTATTAACCAAAGAAATCTTTTACGGATTTCACAATTTCACAATTGGCGAAACTAAAATGGAATTTTTATATTCAAGGAGATAGACCTACTAAATTGTTGGCGCGCAGAGTTAAGACCCTTCAAGCCCGTTCTAAAATACCTTATATTTCCTCTCCAGATAAGGGCAAAATTAGGGACCCCCAACTATCTCCAATTCCTTTGCGGATTATTACCATTCCCTTTATAATTTAAGGGACGACCCTAATCTCCTTCCCATTAGCACAGATCAAATTAACAATTTTCTAAATAAGCTGGCTCTTCTGGCTTTAACTGAAGAAGACCTGGATACACTGAATTTTCCTATTACTGTGATGGAATTAGAAAAAACTATTAACTCATTCAAACTTAACAAAGCACCCGGACTGGATGGTCTTCCAAATGAGTACTACAAATTATTTAAATCTATTCTTCTTCTCCATATGGTTTCCATTTTCCAATCAATAATTGATAAAGGATCTCCTCCCTCTGAAATGCTTCATGCAACGGTGACCACTATCCCAAAACCGGGTAAACCTTCAGATTTAGTCACTAACTACAGACCCATATCTTTGTTGAATTGTGATATAAAATTTTATTCTAAACTTATTGCCTCCCGGTTAAACGACATCTTTCCATTGTTGATCAAAGTGGATCAAGTAGGGTTTGTGAGAGGTCGGCAAACCAGAGATGGTGTTCGTAGAGTATTAGATGTCTTGCATTTCATTAATTCTAATAAAACCCCTTCGGCCCTTATATCCTTAGATGCAGAGAAAGCCTTTGACAGAATTAATTGGGATTATATTAAAGAGGTATTGAAAAAATTTGGCTTCTCTGGTGCGATTTATAGTGCAATTACGGCTCTGTATACCTCCCCTTCCGCAGCAGTATTGTCTTCAGGTTTTCTTTCCAGGCCTTTTCCCATATCTAATGGTACCCGACAAGGTTGCCCTCTTTCCCCCCTTATCTTCACGCTTTGTATAGAGCCTCTGGCAGAAAGTATCAGAAGTTCTAACCTTTTACCAGGTATTGATGCCGCAGGAGTCGAACATAAAATCAGTCTGTATGCGGACGACATTTTGATTATGTGTCGAGACCCTGCTTCCTCAATTCCACATTTACTACATCTTTTAGAAGCTTATAGTAAAGTGTCATACTATAAACTAAACTTAACTAAATCTACCCTGATGCCTTTGCATGTGCACCCTTCAGGTCTAGCAGACCTGTCTGATTTCAGCTTATTTGCTCTGACACTTCTATTTCCTATCTTGGTATAAAAATATTTTATTCATTACAAAATACTATTAGCGGTAAATTGGACTCTGTATATGACACTAGTCTCAGAAGTTGATAGATTAAATCTTCTTCCCTTATCCTGGATCGCACGGATTAATTTTGTTAAAATGATGCTTTTACCTAAATGTATGTATGTAGATGTCTGCCCTTTGTGTTTCCCTCCTCGCTTATAAACAAACTACAATCCTTATTTCTAAAATTTATTTGGGGGGCAAAGAGGCCTAGATGTAATAGACAATATTTGTATTTACAGTCCAAGAAGGGAGGTATGTCTGTGCCCAACCTTGCATTGTATAATGCAGCATCTATTTTGGATGCCAGCTACTTTCTGTGGAATAATCCAAGCATACATCACTGGTCCCAGCTTGAAAATGCCACCTGCTACCCCTACACGGTTAGAGATCTCCTTATTGCCTTACTTTTAGGGATTACTATTCCTAATACTGACCTACCCTCTCTTCAACCCTTATTTCTATCTTGGAACAAATATGTTGTGAAGAATCATCTAATACCTATTTTAAGACAGTTGTATCCGATTTTAATTCTTCAGTTATGTATCCCTCACGTCTCCCTTTATGATTGGACATCTAAGGGATTCATACGATTGACCTTCTTTATTCTAATGAGCAACTTAAACCCTTTTCTGACTTAACTCGGGAGTTCAATATTGCCCAAACTACATTTTACAAATATCTTCAAGTTAGGCATGTTTTGAATGATATCCTTTACTTGGGGAGGTTGGGAGTGGAGTCCATACTAAGCCGTTTTTTCAATACTGTTACTAGATATAAGAAGGGATTATCCATTTCCTATAACCAATTGTTATCAGTTACGTTTCAATCATCCCCAAGCTATTTTCTTAAATGGGAAAAGGAGCTAAATGTAAAATATACAAATGAGGATTGGATGTTAGCAGCTACGACCTCTATCAAGTTATCAAGGTATGTAAACCACTTGGAAATCATGAAGAAAAGCCACCTTAGGTGGTACCTCACGCCAAATCGTATTTCCCATATTTCCCCTGGTTATTCCAATCTTTGCTGGAGAGCTTGTGGTAGTGTAGGAACCCCTATGCATATGTGGTGGTCATGTCCTGTTGTTAAAAAGTTGTGGTCTCAGGTGGAGTCAATGGCTAAAGAAATTTTCCAATTTAACATTTCATTCTCTCCACAACTGGCTATACTCGACTTGACCTTAGATGATTACCATTTGTCTTTCAAAACTGTCCTTTGCCATATTTTGCTTGCCACCAGACTGACCATAGCAGCTCACTGGAAATCGGCAAGGGCTCTTAGCACTGCGGAAGTTATCAATAGAGTCAATTTCCATTTTAAATGTGAAACTTGCTTGGCGATTCCTCCACACCTGGTAGCTGGAATTAAAAAATAAATGGACATTTTGGACTGAGTCCAAGTACTTTGTGACTGGTTAACTCTGTTGATAATTATTTTATTCTTTTACTGAGCTGTTTAGTTCTGCTCTTGGGTAATGTTTTCGTTTGCTGAACATTCGCTCCGCGCACTGATTCTCCAATATCTCTACTTGAGATACAAAATGTAAATTTTTATTTGAGTGTATTTCATGGCAATTGTTTTAATTTTTAATTTTTGTTTTGTTCCTTTTCCCTGTGTTGGGAAATTTCTTTCTTTTTGTAAAACTCTGTTATAATCTCAATAAAAATTATGTTTATAAAAAAAAAAAAAAAAAAAAGGAAGTAAACAGATTACAATTATTGAAATGATCAGGATGGTTCAGTTAATCTTAAAACATTCACTTCTCCCACATCTTTGAATGGCCTCCTTGTTGTCTTTGGTTTAGGTCCGTGTAGATTGGACTTACAATGAAGAGTTCTGCAGTTTCTCTACTGCCAAAAAGAAGTCTCGTCAGGAAGTGACCATCAGTCCTTCCTCATCGGTGGCTGCTCCATTTGTCATTGTGCCATTAACCTTGGGATATCATGACATTGAAGTGAAGGCTGCTGGGCAGTTTGTAGCTGATGGTGTGAAGAAAGCACTGAAGGTTGTGGTAAGTGGCAAAAAAAAAAAAAATTGTTGGTGTATACTCTAGATATCAGGGTAATAAATTTGACATATTTTATTACAACCATGACCAAAAATAAAGCACCAAGCCTACGGCCGTAGAGTGGCTCAAACTGTACAACTTATGACTTTCATAGAGCCCTAATGGAGCACCCGTGTACTTCTATGGGGCTTACTCTTCTTTAGCATGCCCAATTACAAAAATATACAAGGATTTTGTCTTTAAACTTCAGGCAGACAAAAATGATGGCGTGCTCCATAAAATTATATATTCTATACCTGTACTCCCATAGAACTTCTCCAACATACGACACATGAGCACGAAGAGCAGGAGTGCACGGCCTTCTAGATACATCATTTGTAGTTGCTATGTCAGAGAAAAGAGTAGTGGTCCCCTGTGTGATGGGGTTTCTTTACCCTGCTTAGGACTTGAAAAAGGAGTCAACGAAGAGGAAAGTTAGTTGTCTATGCAGGTGGCTCTCTCCATTGTAGTTAATACGAGTTGTGAAATGCTAATCTGTTTTGTAAAAACTCTTATATTCTCCATTAGAGAGAGTCAATGTGTACATTGCAGTATCATTCTCTGTACAAAAGATAAAATAAAGAAAAGTTCAGCCAGATTACCTAATTAGAACATGTTGTTTTGATGTGAGGGTGCACGGCAGCTCCAGGAGGCAACTGGCAAA
The DNA here is from genome assembly GCA_025379985.1 of Phyllomedusa bahiana. Classification (NCBI taxonomy): domain Eukaryota; kingdom Metazoa; phylum Chordata; class Amphibia; order Anura; family Hylidae; genus Phyllomedusa; species Phyllomedusa bahiana. Next base: position 85,152 of record JAODAL010003284.1, read on the forward strand.
TACCAAATCCACGAAGACCAGAAGGTCAAGAAAGCCAGCACTGATAAAATGCAAAACTTTTGTTATAAATCCATTAAAAATAACAAGAACAAGGCCAGTCAAGGCTGACATGTTCCGGGTTACAGCACCTTTATAGCTAGCTACGAATAAGGGTGCTGTAACCCGAAGCACGTCAGGCTCAACTGACCTTGTTTTTATAATAAAATGTTTGCATTTTATCGATGTTGGCTTTCTTGACCTTTTGGTCTTTGTGGATTTATCATTCTCTGTGGCATCTAAATAGTGGAGAAGGGGTCTCCAATTTTCCTGATAGATAGTAGTAGTATAAGGTTGTATCGTGTTAGCCATAGAAAGTAGTAGAAGAGTGAAGAAACTGAGTATATTTGATGGTGAGCTTTTGAGAGTACTAGCTCCCTTCTTCAGACATGGTGTCATACAAGAAACTGAAAATTCTCACTTTTTATACACAAAACACATGGATGGTCAAAGGAACTTAAAATCTTTCAAATAAAATGCAATATGAGTAGAGAAGTTATTTACAAAAGGTCTCAAAATAAACAATCTGGAAACTTGTGAAGTGGAAAGAAGGGATCATCAGTTCTTGCTCTTATCTGTTTGCTATCAGTTGGTGATTTGTGACCCTCACCATTCATGTAAAGTGTGAAATGAACCTGGCATGAAAATTAAGTCCAAATTGCAGAGATTGAAATTTTTGCATTAGCTCACATTCCCATTCCTTCTTCTCCCTCTGCGTCTTAAAATGTCCCATTAAAACCATAATGCGCAAATCTTCAATAGAGTGATCTTCTCTGGAGAAATGTGCGGCCACTGGGAGATCTGTTAAACTGTTATTGATAGGTGAGGGGCAAATGCCCCGAAACAGCTGCCTGTAGATGAACTTAACTGGTTTGGCTTGAACCCCTTTCACACTGCAAGGCTCCTGCGAGCTAAATGTGAATAGAGTGCACTGTGGAGTTCCTCAGCTCTTTTCACAGAAGCATTTGCTTTATACAAAACATTCAGTGAGGTCTGAAAGGCGAGTAAATCCTCACACTAACCAATTTATTGGTGGCTCTCCCCAAGGAGAGATATTCCTCTTTCTAAGCTGTTATTGATATTGAATCTGTGAGAGTTCATGCACTGACTGAGTCTCTGTCCTGTTTCCTGCCACATAGAGGACTGTGGTGGAACTTTGCACACACATAATGAGATACACCATATTGGAAGACTTGCAGGAAAATGTCCCCCTAATTCCATGCACTTGTTGTGACTGTGGGACAGGTGATGTGATGTAGATGTGCCTGTAGTTCTTGAACCTGTTTTGCCGGACAGGTTGAGGTATTATTTTCAGATGGGGTATTCAGGGCTCTCCAGACAATAATATGCTGCAGGTTTAGTGATTGCTGAAAGGAAAGGAGAGGGGGGACTGGAAATATGTCTTTGAGTCTGTTGTCCTTTTGTAGCACAGTCTAGAGTTCCTCGGCAATCCTTCGTAGCATCTCCAGCTGTGGGTTGTAGGCACCCGGGCTTCATTCTGGGTCTCTTTGTATGTAAGGAGACTGTCCCTGTTAATGGCTGCCGCTTTATTTATTTTATTGTCCGTCACTTTTGGTTTGGATCCCATTCGGAGAAATTTCGTCCTAAAATCCAGGAGGTGCATTGTAAGAGCAAATACGATTGTCTTGTATAGCCTGGCTGTATATAATAGATTGCCTTGTGTACTTGGGGTGGAAGCTTTCGTTTCTCAGGCAGGCCATTCTGTCTATGGGTTTGTGGTATATTGATGTGAGTAGCCGGTGGTCTTTAATGTATATTGTGCTATCCAGAAAGTGGATTTCACTCTCTGAATAGCTAAATTTAAGCTTGTTGGTGGAGTGAAAGTCATTGAAATCATTATGGAATTTAAGTCCAGATGACAAGGATATAATCATATTATATACAGCCAGGCTATACAATATAATCATATTTGCTCCGACAAAGCAGACCTGGAAAAGCACCTTCTGGATCTGAGTACCAAATTTCTCAAAGTGGAACACAAACCTAAAGTGACAGACAACCAAATAAACAAAGCGGCAGCCATTAACAGAGACAGTCTGCTCATATATAAAGAGACCCAGGATGCCTCTAGTTGTCACCTATAACTCACAGCTGGAGATACTACAAAGGATTGCCAAGGAACTCCAACCTGTGTTACATAGGGTCAACAGACTAAAATAAATGTTCCCAGTCCCCCCTCTCCTTTCCTTTCAGCAATCACTAAACCTGCAGCATATTATTGTCTGGAGAGCCCTGAAGGCAATCTCTGCAATTTGGACTTAATCTTCATGCCAGCTTCATGTCACACTATGTATGAACTGTGAGGGTCACAAATCACCACCTGATAACAAACAGATAAGAGCAAGACTTACTGATCCCTCCATCACGCTTCACAAGTTTCCAGGTTGTTTATTTCTTGACCTGTTATAAATAATGCCTCTACTTATATTGCATTTTGTTATTTTAAAGATTCTAAGTTCTTTGAAGATCCAGGTCTTTTGTGTATAAAAAGTCTTTGAATTGTAACGGACCTAGGTAGTGGATCCACTGGGTCACCGCAAGCGGTGGTAGAAGCCACACCAGGGAGCGGAGTCTAAATGGGTCCCGGTTTTCACCAGAGCCCGCCGCAAAGCGGGATGGACTTGCCGCGGTGGATTCCACCAGGTCGCTACCCCTGATGCGACTTGCTTGCGGTGGCAGCCGAGGTGCAACGAAGTACCAAATCGACAGGCAAACTCGTAGTCGGGGACGGGCTGAAAGGTCAGGGCAGGCAGCAGAGGTTTGTGGTCAGGAGACGTAAGCCGAAGGAACTGGTACACGGATCGGGCAACCGGAACGTTCAGCAGGCTTCCTCTCATAGGAGAGGGCACTATGGATTCGGCAGAGTCCAGGAAGAGGTGGAGCCCTTAAATAGAGTCAGCGAGCGGCAACCCCAATTTCCGGCGCACTGTCCCTTTAAATCCGGAAGAGCCGGCGCGCGTGCGCCCTAGGGAGCGGGGACGTGCGCATCGGCCGGCAGACAGGAGAGAAGCATCAGGAGCGTGGTCAGGTGAGTCCGTGCGCCCGTGGGAGCGAGCGCGCCCGCCGTCCGCGGCGCAACGCTCCCCGAGCGCAGCAGGGATGGGGCAGAACCCCGGGCTGCGGTGCCACTCGTGACATGAATTTTCAGTTTCTAGTATAAAACCATGTCTTGTATTACACCAAGAGAGCTAGAACTCTCAAAAGCTTACAATCAAATATACTCAGCCTCTAAAAGGCCTGATTTCTTCACTCTTCTACTGATAGGTAGTAGTCAGTGCAACTGTATACTTTCGATACGCCACAAATGTTGTGGATGGTAATTTTACTTCAAGTTTTATTGTAACTCTTTGGGTTGGTTTATTTGGACAATGATGCCCTTGGACTAAAAGAAAAGTTTGTACACCCTTGAGATAAAATCTATATAGCTCTGTTGTATGAAGCCTCTTTGCACAGCCTCCTGTACACCTATTTACCGTATGGAGGAGGCATATGTGTAACTTGAAGCTCCGGGGCCCTAGTGCAAAAAGTGAAATGAACCCCCCAGCTACCATGTGCCACTTACAATGCTGGTATCTCCTTATGTAGCATGAGGGCTTTTGGGCCCCCTCATACTGCAGGGCCCAGTAGCGACTACTACCTCTGCACCCCCTATAGTTACGCCACTGGGAGGAGGCTTTAGGGAACTTCAGTGTCTCCTTGCATTTAGTTGTAACCATGTATTCTTTGGGTTCTCATCATGCTAGTGAAACACACGCATCTTCTTCTACTTTCATTCATTTTCTTTTCTTATCTGTAGCCAGAAGGAAGACGTCTGACACAGACTCTGAAATCAGTTGTGTTGGATCCAGAAGTGAAAGGTTTGTGTTGTCAAAGAATTCAGTGTTACTCTATACGAATGTATGAGCAAAGTTTGGAAAAGAAGCACTATTTTTGAAAATGTTGATGTGAACACAGGATCAGTAAAATGTTTCCAGTGTTGATATATAGCTTTCTCTTTAGGGCTTAATAGCTTTTAATCTCTCATGTTACCTGATTCTCATACAGGTGGGGTGCAAGAAGAACTTGTCTCAGCAATAGATCCCAAAAATATTGTCCCCAAGACAGAAGTTGACACGATTGTTACCATCCAAGGTGAGCACTGATTAGCTATCCCGCCTAGAATATATAACATGTCCTGTATAAAGAATGAAGAACAGTCATAGTGAAATATTGTAATGTTTTGTGTTCCTTGCCTGATGTAATATTTTCATCATTCCCAGGAAGCCCAATAAGTGAAATGGTGGAGAAATCCGTTGATGGTGTCAGTCTAAACCACCTGATTCAGGCCCCTCAAGGATGTGGAGAGCAAAACATGATGAGTATGACATCTCCTCTGATAGCCACACATTACCTGGATTTCAGCGACCAGTGGGAAAGAATAGGTCTACAGCGCAGGGAACAGGCCATTCAATTCATCAAAAATGGTGAGATATTCTCTAATTATTTATTTCTAAAAGTTTTCTAGTAGACTAAATATACTATTCGGTAGAAATGCATAATCTATAACAAATATTACCATTCAAAAAAGTTCAATGGAGAAAGTTGTCCCCAGAGTTACCTTCTCATACACTGGGGAGGTGCAGGTGCTGGTGGACATGATGAATATATAGCAATTATAGCTATATATCGACTGTTTTTTTTTTTCTGATTGTATATCAATTTATAGAAGCTGTTACGAAGCCATAACCATGTTGATTCAGACTTAGGGCGACATGTATGAACAGGACTGTGCCCGGTTTCCGAAATGCTTTGACTCCAAAAACCTGTTGTAGGCCTGTTCTATAGATGTCATACAGTCATACGTCCAAACTTGGAGTGCATTCTGTGCCTGGACCGATACTTTTGAATGCGCCAAAGATGCAGGGGCGTACCACACCATAGTCGTACATGGTGCCAAAAATGCAACCAAAGTTTGGCGCGAAATCGTCGTATACGTTCATACAAGTTTCAAAGTGTCCTGGCTGAGACTACTTTTGGCGAAGCTTGTGACACATTTATAAAGTCCTGTGAGATGCTCCATACATACTGTGAGATCATACACTATTAAAAACAGAGGTAGAACTGGAGAGTCGGCACCAGATTCATACTCATGTACTCCATGTTGCTTATAACAAATTTTCAATACTCTTCTTGTGGGCCAGTAAAAACTTTAGAGGACGAACCCCTTGAGATTAGTCATTGAGATTATTTTTAACTTTAGTTTGACTTTTTATACTTTTTAATGCTTGCTCCACCCCCAAAAAATTAGAACAATAGTATTGTAGAAGATGTTCCTTTGGAATATACACTGAATTTAGGGCTAATGGAAAATTATAACCTAAAACAATCTGGTTTCGATGGCGGTGATTGTTTCAAATTGGTGTTGGTTTTCAAACAAAAAAATATTCCCATAAAACAAAATTTTGAATAATATAGATGAAATATGATAAAAATGCATCGAACCTGGGTGAACAGGAATCAATAAGTCACTTCAAGTAGATGACGCACTTTATACATATTCAGACTAGAGAGAAAGGGTTGAATAAGACACTTCTATACTACCCGTCAAATAAGTGCCCTAGCACAACCCTTAGCGGGAAAGTTGCCCCAAAAAGGGCGGTCCCGCAATACTCAATCTAATGCACCCTTCAAATGCCCTATTTAAGCATATGATTATAACAAAATAAACAGAAATGCCCCTGCATTTCATGCACTTCATGAAGTCTGAGGAAATGTAATTTTGTACATTACGCGTAACTTCGACCAATAAATACGGTATTTTTACCTTTTTCTTATAACATTGGAGTCTCTGCGCTATTTTGGAACTGCATAGTCATTGGCTTTTTTAGTGGGTCAACTATTGGGTTTTTACTTGATTTTAGTCATTTCACAGATATAGCCATACACATTTTACTGGGTGAAGGACATATTACCTTTCTGGAAACATGCTGAGAACATATTTTACTGAATGATAATCCCCCGGATAAATTACGTTTTGTTGGATGAAACATTGGAACATGACTAAAAGTTATTTTCAGAAGATGATGTTATGTTATTGGTCGTTCATTGTTAAATTTCACCCATGAGGTGAATGAGGTTTCTGGTAACATAGTTTGTAAAGCCGAAAAAAGACAGACGTCCATCCAGTTCTGCCTATTGTCTTATAGTGTTTATCCAGAGGAAGACAAAAAACTCCATATACTGTACTCTATGATATACTCTATTTATACGGATGTAGCAAATCTAAACTTGACAGGTCACGCAACATGATATTATGGCACAGAACGTCATTGTCATGGGGGTCGCGGGCACCCCTGCTCCCCGCGGCCGCCCCCTGCCCGCAGGGGATCCGGGGGGGTTTGCCGGCATTTGCCCGCGACCTACCCCCTGCTTCCGGGCGCCCGGCTTCCTACCACTCCCTCGCTCTTGTGAAGCCGGTGCGACACGTTTCCTAAGCGGCGCCGACCGACTGTTTGGGAAATTTAAAGGGCATTGTCCCGTAATTGGTCTATTTACCGGCGCTGGTCCCTTTATAAAAGGGATACGACCCCCCAACACTCCTTGCCAGTCTGTTGGTGTGCGTTACTGTCATGTAGTTCTAGGTATCCATATTGATTTCCCGTGAACCAGTCGTGCTTACGTTCCAGACATTGCCTGTTTGCCGCCTGCCCTGACCTTCGGCCCGTCTTTGACCACGAACCTCTGCCGCCCGTCCTGACCTTCTGCCTGTCCCTGACCACGCCTCCGGATTACGATTCTGTGCCACGCAGTACCCCGGCTGCCCATCGAAAACAAGTCCGGTCGGGGGTAGTGGACCTGGTACCCTCAAGCCGCAGCAAGTCCATCCCGTTTTGGGCGGCGGGCCCCCTGGTGAATACTGGGGGCTATTAGCCCTTCCGCTCCCTGGCGTGGCCCCTAAACTATATGCTTGCCGGTGGCCCCACGAAATCCACCGAACCTTAAAAGTACAGACTGCCATGGATTCCGCCAGGGTACCCTTGCCCGAACTCCGGGATGTTACGACGGCCGCCCGCCCACAGAGCCCACGTATTGCCCAGCTCGCGGCCATGTTGCAGAACCTTGCGGCTTGTTAAACCCCGCCTGCCCGCTGCTGCCTCACCCAGCCTGTCGCCCCCTCGCTATGGCGAAACCCTTTCTGGCCCGGGAGGCCTTCCCCAGTTGAGATCCCAGGAAGTGCAGAGGGCTTCATCAGCCAATGCTCCCATCCACCCCGAATGTTGGGGCACAATTCCCTACCGAGCGGTTAAAGGTGGGCGTTCATAATTTAAAGCCTCCTAACTGGTGAAGCTTGGCCTGGCCCAATCCGCTAGGGGACCAAGGAGATCCCGTTAACGGCTAATCTGCAAGCCTTTCCTCCAGGTTTTCCGCACCGCTTCGAGGAACCTGGCCGCTTCCCTCCGCTGCTGCAGCTCTCTCCGTTTTCCTGTCACACTCCACTGTTGGTCGTACCTCCGGGGGCTGTTCCGTACCCTCCGCCTCAGAAACTGGGACTGGAATAAAGAGGCGTTGGTGGCAAACCTTCTGAAGGCTCTCGGGTGGCATTAAAGATGAGCTAGCAGGTCGGGATCTGCCATCCTCTCTGGACGAACTGATTCGGATAGCCACCCGAATCGACATACGCTTTGCCGAGAGGCTCTGCGCCTGCCATTCCTGTTAGCTGTGAGTGCGAGTGTAGTTCCTGAAGAGATCGGAGGATCCAAGAGGAGAACTAGCGGCTCTGCGAGAAGCACCTCCTATACTAGCAGCATACCGTGAGTTTGCCATTGTACCCACCCGAAGGAAATTAGAAGTGTTTCGTTCCAAGGGATTGCTATTAGGGTTGGCGTTACCTCTGATATACGGTATTGGGCTCTTTGTCATATATATAGCCTTTGCAATGTGGCTACAGAAAAGTTTGTTGATGTTTTGATACATAAAGATCTCATATAGTAAAAATCTTTGCATATTCACATTGGTGTTTATCCTGACTTTTGGTTATCTGAATATATTGCGGGCTGGACATCCCGCTCAGGATAATAGCGTCTAATATAGATGTTATACAGTAGCTGGAACAATACATTTGCAGTCATATTTTGAATATCTCGTCATGCCATTTGGCCTCTGCAACGCTCCGGCGGTGTTCCAGAACTTTGTCAATGAGATCTTCTGAGACCTCCTTTACGTCTGCGTGATTGTCTATCTTGATGATATCCTAATCTTCTCCCCTGACCTGAAGACTCACTGCTCCCACGTCCGCCAGGTACTCAAACGTCTCCGCACCACCAGTTTATATCCAAAAACCGGAGAAATGCCATGTTTTGAACGCACCTCGTTGCCCTTCATTGGGCTACATCGTCTCGGATCAGGGCCTCCAAATGGATCCCTCGAAATTGTCTGCAGTCTTACAATGGCCTCGACCAGTGGGCCTCCGCTCCATCCAACGATTTTTGGGGTTCGCAAATTATACAGACAATTCATCCCTCATTTTTTCCACGCTCGTGGCCCCCGCTGGTGGCCCTTCGAAGAAAAATGCCTATCAAATCGTGGCCACCTGAGGCTCAAGAAGCGTTTTGATCCCCTAAAATTCAGCATTCGCTTCTGCTCCAGTTCTATCTCGCCCGGACCCGCAGCGCCCCTTCATCCTTGAGGGGAACGCCTCCTCGGTAGGTTGGCAAGGTGCGGTTCTCCCTCAGAAGTCCTCCTCTGGAAAAACTTCGGGACTTCTTCTCCAAAAATTTCACCCCCGCCCAAAAAAATTATACCATCGGTGATCGTGAATTACTGGCCATTAAGTTTGCCCTAGAAGAATGGCGGGACTTGCTGGAGGGAGCTCGTCACCCCATCGATATATTTTACCGATCACAAGAATCTTTTTCTATCTGCAGTCTGCCCAACGACTGAACCCTCGGCAAGTTAGGTGGTCACTCTTTTTCACCAGGTTTGATTTTCTTCTTCACTTTCGGCCACTGGCAAGAACATCAAAGCAGAACGCCCCTCTCTAGATCCTCTGACACAGTGGGGCTGGAGCCGCCTCTGCAGCATATAATTCCCCCCCTGAATGTCTCCTCAAAGGCGGCCCCTGTGGACCTTCACAAACTGCCCCCTGGGAAGACCTATGTATGTCCTGCTATGCGCCTCGTATCCTGAAGGGGGACACGCCTCACGAACAGCCGGCAACCCTGGAGTCCATAAGTCTCGCCCAAATAATCTCCCATTATTATTGGTGGCCCACTCTCGCTCCGGATGTTAGAGAACTTTGTCTTGGCCTTACCTCCTGTTTCCCGTAACAAAGTCCCTCGTCTTAGACCCCGGGTTGCCCCTGCCCCTTTCGGTGCCAGAAAGACCTTGGTCGCATATTTCGATGGATTTTTGTTACTGAATCTCCCGGGTTCCTCAGGGAACACGGTCATTTTGGGTAGTGGCCGACCCGATTTTCTAAGATGGTTCACTTTGTTCCTCTTTCCCGGGTTTGCCCTCTGCACCCCACTGGCCAAAGCACTTCTTCCACCCACATCTTTTGACTACACGGGCTCCCTTTAAAATATCATCTCGGAAGGGGGATCCAGTTTGTATCGAAATTCTGGCGGGCTCTGTGTGCTCAGTTGCAGGTTCAGCTGGACTTCTCGTCTGCATACCATCCCCAAACTAATGGGCAGGTGGAAGGGTCAACCCAAATTTTAGGTACCTATCTGCGACATTTTGTGTCTGCCCGTCAGGATAATGGTCTGACTCCTCCCCTGGGCGGAATTTCCTATAATTCCTTAGAAACCCGGGGTCCCCCTGGAGCCTCCCCTTTTTTTATTGTGTTTGGGCTACATCCCCGCCCGCCTCCTCCCTCCCGCCTACCCTTTTTGTTTACGTTCCTGCCGTTGATGCCCAAGTACGGGACATCAAGACACCTAGGCAAGTCACACGACAGGCCCTTTCTACGGGCCTCCACTTGCACCAAAGTCCAGGCCGACAGGTACCGGGGGGACCTCCGCCCAAAATTTAAGCTGGGTGATAAGGGTTTGGCTATCGGCCAAGTAAAATCCGCTTCAAGGTGCCCAATACAAGTTGGGCCTAAGTATCTGGGCCCTTTTGTGGTATCTTCCGGCAACTTAACCCCGGTGTCCCTTTTTAAACTCTGCTTGCTCCCACTCTACGTGGTCCCGAACACCTTCCATGTCTCTCTCCTCAAGCCTGTGGTGCTGAATCCTTTTCTCCCGTGATCTGTCTCGCCTTCTCCCGTGGCCAACTCTGATAACATCTTTGAGGTCAAGGAGGTGTTGGCGAAGAAGACAGTGAGGGGGAAGCGGTTCTTTCTTATTGACTGGAAGGGGTTCAGGCCGGAGGAGCGTTCCTGGGAACCAGAGGCCAACCTATCTCCTGACCTTCTCTCCAGGTTCCGAAAAAAGAGGGGGAAACCTAAGGGGGGGGGGGGGGCTGGAATGGGGGTCGCGGGCACCGCTGCTCCCCGCGGCTGCCCCCCTGCCCGCAGGGGCTCCGGCGCGGGTGCCGCGGCTGCTGCGGCTGCCCGCGACCATCCCCCTGCTTGCCGGGCGCCGGCTTCCTTACCACTCCTCGCTCTGTGAACGCCGAGCCGGTCCGTCCCGGCCGCCGTGCGCATGCCCCTTTCCTAAGGCGCGCGCGTGACGACTGGTTTGGATTTAAAGGGCCAGGGTCCTGGTAATTGGTCTATTACCGGGCGCTGGGCCTTTTATAAGGGATAACGACCCCCAAAACTCCTTGCCAGTCTGTTGGTGTGCGTTACGTGTCGTTAGTGAGTTCTAGTATCCATATTGATTTCCCGTGTACCAGTCCGCCTGCTTACGTTCCAGACCTTGCCTGTTTGCCGCCTGCCCTGACCTTCGGCCCGTCTTTGACCACGAACCTCTGCCGCCCATCCTGACCTTCTGCCTGTCCCTGACCACGCCTCCGGATTACGATTCTGTGCCATGCAGTACCCCGGCCGCCATCGCAAGCAAGTCACGTCGGGGGTAGCGACCTGGTAGCCTCACGCCGCAGCAAGTCTATCCCGCTTTGCGGCGGGCTCTGGTGAATACCGGGGGTTACTTAGACTCTGCTCCCTGGCGTGGCTAAACTATCATCGCTTGCGGTGGTCCAGCGAGTCCACCGAACCCTTACAGTCATCACAAGCTTTTTAATGGTTTTTAATGGCTTTTGTTTTAAGATAAGAGCAGATAACATGGAAAGCTGTGATATCACGTTCAAACTAATCTCTGCAATATCTTATGTTCTTTTTGACAGGTGTTAGTCAGCAAAAGGCATTCGCAAAACCAGACAGTTCATATGGTGCCTGGATCCAAACACCTTCCAGCACATGTTAATATAGAAATTTGTCATTGCTTTAACCCTTTTTTAGGACTATCTTTATACTATGCTATGAAGTTACAATTTTTTGTCCTACCAGTCAGTCACATCGTAATTTCAATCCATTAAGCTCACATTCAGTGTACTGTTCATACTGTACCTGCTTGCATCAACCTACAAACAGAAGCAACCTGAAAACATTCCCATAGACATGTCAGTCCATGTTGTTAGTATGTGTCTCCTCACACTGGTCTTAGCTTTGGAACTCTTTAAGATGGGAGCGACCATCATAACATGATGAGCCAAAATGTACCCATGGGATCATTCATACAAGCATCAGGCCAGACTGGAACTGGGCAATCATGAAAACGGTTTTAAAAAAATTAAAACAGAGTGGGCTTGCGCAAATGTCAAACAGTCGGCTTCATTTGGGTGATCATGCCATGCACTTATATTTTACGCCCAAAAAGCCCAAACTACCCAATCCCATCTATGACAGGTATTAATCTGCTATTGGCCATCATGATCAATTATGTCCAATTTTAAAGCTGCAAACTGTTTGGGCACCTCTAGAGCATTGTGTGTCTTTGTCTTCTGACTCTAAGAAGAGATTGCAGACATCTTCCATTCAATGCAATGGAACTTTAATATAACTCCGTACTTGAAAATATGAAAAAGTCATACGGTGAAGAGGCACAATTTACAGGTGTGCCACTGACCCTTCATTTCAAAGTATAATAGTTGGGGACACAACCACACTAAAGACATTTGCTAACACATCTGACAAATGTTCTAATAACGTTCTCCTTCAAGCTCTCTTATTAATGAAGCCGGAAGTACCATCTCCTCCTCTCGCCCTCCTCTGACCCTCAGGAATTAGTCCTGGGCCATCTACTCTTCTTTGTCTACACTCTCAGCCTTGCTCAGCTCATAGTATAACACGGCTTCCAGTACCACTTTTACGCCCAACTTTACATCTCCGGCCCAGATGTTAACTCTCTAGTATCCAGGACCCCAGACTGCCTATGAACCATATCCTCCTTCTCCTCCTTCCTTCTAAAACTAAATGTGGAAAAAACTGATTTTATGATCATTCTGCCATTGCCCCAACTAATCTCACTATAACAGTCCACGGCTTTACACTTTCACTGGTCCTGAAAGTCTGCTGCCTGCCGCCTCAACTTGAAAAATATTTCTTGAATCCGCTAATTTCTTAACTTCTGTACTACAAAAAATGCAAGTGCATCTCCACTTAGACTACTACAACAACCTTCTCTGCAGCCACCTGTCTAGCACTCATGCTCCTCTTCAATGCATCCTTTACTCCACTTCCAGGCATATCCACCTCTCTCCTCGCTTCTCCTCTGGCTCTCCCCTCTACTAATCCCTTCACTGGCTACCACTGCCTAGAGAATTCAGTTCAAGTTACTAACTATGACCTACAAGTCTCTCCATAACCTCTCCCCTCCATCTTGACTACAAGGAGTCTACAACCTACAATATCCCCGTTGCCCCTACACTAACCCTTAAACATGTCTGCCCCTCACCTTCTGTCTCCTTCCTCCATCCTTGCAGATTGTAATCCTTCGCGGGCAAAGTCCTCACTCCCTCTGTATTAGTTTTTTTGCAAATTAGAGTTGCCATTGTACTCTTTTTGGACTTATGATGTGCATGTAACCTCCTTCGATGTACAGAGCCCTGGTATTAATGGTGCTTTAAAATAATAATAATAGCAGTAATAATAATAGTAATAGTAATAATAATAATAAATAAAGCAATGATGGAGGACAGACTCAAGTGGGCTAAGAATGAGGCAATGCTTATTTGAAGTGCAGGTAAATGAATGTATATAAGCAGCATAGAAGGTAATGATGTGCAAATGGTGTGGAGTTATTGTACAACAGGTAAAGGGGAGGATCTATGGCAACATTATGCTTTATTCCCAATAAAAAAAAAATTATACCCCATGACTGGCCATGCAGACTGTGTAAAAAGCCAAGTAAAGTTGATTAAAGTATGGTCACCCCATAAAAACCTCTTCTTACTTAATGCAAGAGATAAAACAGGAATGTGACTCATTTGAAAAAAAATGGTTGCTAAAAGGTGGAAATTGGATGTGTTCCTTATGTGTTACATGTACAGTCCTAATAACTCAGGCGCCTTAATTAACCAAACTCTGTCTAAATTGTTGCTTATTTTATTTCTCAAACCAGCCCCTCTCACTGTGGCTCTTCTGCTAGTCAAAACGCTTCCCACTGTGGCTCCTCTGTTAGTCAGAGCTCTACCCACTGTGGCTCCTCTGCTGGTCAGAACTCTTCCCACTTTGGCTCCTCTGCTAGTCAGAGATCCTCCCACTGTGGCTCCTCTGCTAGTCAGAGCTCCTCCCACTGTGGTTCCTCTGCTAGTCAGAACTCCTCCCACTGTGGTTCCTCTGCTAGTCAGAACTCCTCCCACTGTGGTTCCTCTGCTAGTCAGAACTCCTCCCACTGTGGTTCCTCTGCTAGTCAGAGCTCCTCCCACTGTGGCTCTGCTAGTCATAGCTCCTCCCACTGTGGCTCCTCTGCTAGTCATAACTCCTCCCACTGTGACTCCTCTGCTAGTCAGAACTCCTCCCACTGTGGCTCCTCTGCAAGTCAGAACTCCTCCTACTGTGGCTCCTCTGCAAGTCAGAGATCCTCCCACTTTGGCTCCTCTGCTAGTCAGAGATCCTCCCACTGTGGCTCCTCTGCTAGTCAGAACTTCTCCCAGTGTGGCTCCTCTGCTAGTCAGAACGCCTCACATCGTGACTCCTCTGCTAGTCAGAACTCCTCCCACTGAGGCTCCTCTGTTAGTCAGAGATCCTCCCACTGTGGCTCCTTTGCAAGTCAGAACTCCTCCCACTGTGGGTCCTCTGCTAGTCAGAAATCCTCCCACTGTGGCTCCTCTGCTAGTCAGAACTCCTCCCACTGTGGTTTCTCTGCTAGTCAGAACTCCTCCCACTGTGGTTCCTCTGCTAGTCAGAACTCCTCCCACTGTGGCTCCTCTACCAGTCAGAGATCCTCCCACTGTGGCTCCTCTGCTAATCAGAACTCCTCCCACTGAGGCTCCTCTGTTAGTCAGAGATCCTCCCACTGTGGTTCCTTTGCTAGTATTAACTCCTCCTCTGCTCTGTGGTTCCTCTGCTAGTCAGAACTTCTCCCAAAGTGGCTCCTCTGCAAGTCAGAACTCCTCCCACTGTGGTTCCTTTGCTAGTCATAGCTCCTCCCACTGTGGCTCCTCTGCTAGTCATAACTCCTCCCACTGTGGCTCCTCTGCTAGGCAGAACTCCTCCCACTGTGGATCCTCTGCGAGTCAGAGATCCTCCCACTGTGGTTCCTTTGCTAGTCTTAACTCCTCCTCTGCTCTGTGCTTCCTCTGCTAGTCAGAACTTCTCCCAAAGTGGCTCCTTTGCAAGTCAGAACTCCTCCCACTGTGGTTCCTTTGCTAGTCAGAGTTCCTCCCACTGTGGGTCATCTGCTAATCAGAGCTCCTCCCACTGTGGCTCCTCTGCTAGTCATAAACCCTCCCCCTTTGGCTCCTCTGCTAGTCATAACTCCTCCCACTGTGGTTCCTCTGCTAGTCAGAACACCTTCCACTGTGGCTCCTCTGCCAGTCAGAACTCCTCCCACTCTGGTTCCTCTGCTAGTCACAGATCCTCCCACTGTGGTTCCTCTGCTAGTCATAACTCCTTACACTTTGTCTCCTCTGCTGGTCATAACTCCTCCCATTGTGGCTTCTCTGCTAGTCATAACTCCTCCCGCTGTGGTTCCTCTGCTAGTCAGAACTCCTCCCACTGTGGCTCCATTGCTAGTTTGAGCCCCTCCCACTGCATTCTTAGCCCCACCTCTGCTTAATCTCATCTCTTGCTCATTCTGATACCTTATTGTACTTATTTTAGGCTCACTGCTTACGTGGTCAAAGTATTTTCCTTGGCTTCAAGTATTGTTGATGTTAACAAAGACGACCTCTGCCAATCAGTGAAGTGGCTCATCCAAAATAAACAAAATCCAGATGGGGAATTCAGAGAAGATGCACCCGTCTATCACCAGGAGATGGTGGTATGTATGAGACTCGTAAACTATAGCCATAGCAGCCATAGCGACTGATGAAGGGCCTAGGGGTTTAGGGGGTCCCACTCAGATACAAGGTTATTGTTTCCTTTTGTAGGAAACAGGTAGTTGGTGTCTTTCTGCTACATATTACTACTATGCGGGTTCCCTAATATCCCCGACGGGATTATTCATCTTATTATGGTTTACCTTTAGTTATTGCTATTAATCCTCTGTTTTAGTTTATTTTCATCAGCAAGTGGGGCCCCATCTCATTTTGCTATGGCGCCCCATGAATTTTAGTTATGCCCCTGATGAGACCCTCACAAAAGACAAACGCAAACAGTGATTTTCCAAGTGTTGAGCTTGGGATGTGGACACAGTTTTCTTGGTACCCAAACTTAACAACCCAGTGGCATTGTTAGTGAGCAAGGGTCACCACTTAAACAAGACCACTGTGGTATAGACAATGTTTTACAATTTGTAAGACACTTCATCACTACTTATTGTTAGAAGTTATATGATATGAGTCATTGGTACTATATCTTAAAGGGCTTGTCTCACTATGCTCTTTGAGAGCAAAAAGCAGATTCAGATTCATGCACGGTATCTCTTCCTTTTAAGGCTGTGGCTGCTTTTATGGCAGTGATCAGTATATCAGCTCAGCATTCACTGCTCTTCTCAAAGCACTGACATGAGAGCAGGAGATGTTTTCTATAAGTGCCAAGAGCAACAGAGCTCAAAGCAAACAAACAAAAGAAGACCTGTTTGAGATAACACTCTTTGTTCTCAAGCTGCTGGCAGTCCAACCTGTCGTCATCTCTGCTATCAGATAAGACAAAGCCCAGAGAGAAAGGGAGAGCAGGATGGTAACCAGAGAAACCTGTGTGCACTCAGAGGTGATAAATTCTTATCTTATCTCCTCAACAAAGCAAAAAAATAAAGCAATACATTTGGAAAAACTCTTCAATTACCGGTCCCTACATGTTTAAAGCTAATCTTTGTAGTGAGAAAACCACTTTAATACATGAAATCTCACTTCTCTACTTTTTTGGAACCCAGTTGGCTTTTCAGATGGTTTTTGCATTTGAAAACCTTCTGAAAAACGACAATCCCCATAGACTTCAATAGAAAATCTGAGCTGTAGTCTACACAGCTCAGATTTCAGGGTATTAGCTACACAAACATTATCCGTAGGGATATTTCCTGATCATTTGAGTAGGGTATGGAATACCCCATTTCTGACTGCACTGATTTACAGCTGCCTAAAATGTGACTGTGGATGTTTTGTTTGTAATAATAATTTGTAAATGTTTTTTGATGTTTTACATAGGGAGGTATAACAACAGGTTCTGCGGAGCTGGATTCCAGTCTCACAGCCTTCGTCCTTGTTGGCTTGTTGACAAGTGAACCATTGTGTATTGACCGAGTTGGTGTAAGTTCTTCCATTCTATTAAACATATTGTAATAAGAAAGATACCATTCCAACCCTCTTTATAACCTTATAACCTTGGCCAGGATGGTCATGTTTACACCTTGAATGAACCCTGAACTGAAGAAGGTCCCTCAAGAAATTTCCAAATTGATGGTCAGGTAAGTTTTTCTGAGGCACTACTGTCTCAATGCCTGTCCATGGATTGGTAGATGATGTCTACCATTTATTTTTGCCTATCTGCGCTTTGGTTCATGATGGCAGCCTGTGTAGATCAGTGGTATCAAAAGAAATTATAATGAGCTTATATTAGTTATATTTTCCCTTTTTCCTATTAGATAACTGTACAATTGAGACTGTATAGGAAAGGAATTCAAGCTCAGATTTTCCTCATGGGTAGAGGGAAGTTTAATGAGGCTATCCCACTTCATGGGTTTTGCCAATAAGGGAGGCGGAAACTAGATCAAGGGTGGTTTCTGTTAACATTCTATTTTGGAGAAAAGTTTAAGTCAGACCCTAAATGGAGGATGTGTATAACATGGTGTGAGTTAATATAGAAGTGGACTGTGAATCTACATATTCTCTCAAATAAGAAGGCACACCGTACATAGTGGTTAGTAGCTGGCACCCGATACTATAAAATAAAGCTAAAATCCAATTCAGGATATTTTATTAAGAGCATAAATGAAATGGAACCACAGGAAGAGTAAAACAATAACTAAATAGCCATGAAGGGGATGGGAGCTACGCGTTTCGCCGGAGACCCTTGTCCTGCTTCCTCAGACTCGTGTGCACCATGCTCTTTCGCAGGTGTTTTTGTAGGAAACAAAGAGGGGTAGGTGTAGACTACAAATGTCACTATTGTTAATTTTTACAACAATCAAAATAACAGATCAGATAGATAGTTACCAATTATATAAACAAAAACACTGCAACGACCATACTTACAGCTCATTGGTTGGACTAGACTGAACCCAGTAGGAGGCAACACTGGCCCCCATGCTACTTGGGAAAGATAAACTGGTGCAGCTAATTGCTGAGCAGTTGCTCACACCCCTCCTTTAGGGGGACAATTAGATGATAAAAGACTGCACATTGAATTGATACCTATTCACACCAGCATGCAGAAAAGCCACAGTATAATATATGGGGAGATTGCACAAATGCAAAAATACCGATAAGACAACCACTCACATGTCCTCCATGCATGTGGGGGGTGGTTGTTGATATTATAATTGCATATAGATAAGGTGATACAGAGGATGCCATTAATACAGACAGTGCACCATGCTGGCTTACAGTCTTTTACGCCACTACTATTCTATTGGGTGGCATGCCCAGCACTTTCTAGGTGTCCAACACAAAAATACAGACACCTCCTGCTCACCAGTACTTTTGGGCAAAAAGATGACATACTGTAAAAATATCAAATATGAGATATTAGTTGATACAATGGCCACGGTATGCAAGCTCCAAGCCCCGGCAAGGCTCCTCATTTCTTGCAAGTCACTACACTAACAATATACAAAAAGTCACAAAAAAAAAATGGGACATTATTTACTCAAAAACACTGCAAAGGCCATACTTACAGCTCAATGGCTGGACTAAAGATTTTTCTGTGACTTTCCAATTATATTAACAACAACAATGTTAACCGTTTAGCTTAAAATTCTTTGTTGAAACCTCAGCAAAAGTTGTAAGGCTGAGATGTGCTCAAGATTGAGCGCCATAGATAAGACAGTTAATTACTTAGGGTGAACCCTATTAACCAGTTATCTCATTATTAAGGGAGAGTGCACGGCTGTAGCGGCGCATCTCATGTCCCAGCAAAGCTAGTTGTAGAAAAGCCTTAGTACAAATTGAGTAGAGCGGGACATGCATGATCAGCCACATCTCCATTTATTTATGGTACAAATGATACTTATTTAAGCCATTGTAGCTATTGATATTTCACTTGAAATACCAAACCCAGCCACATATTATAATTATATAATAGAATTTTAATTTCTTATACACCTAGAGTCTGCCTCAAGCCATCAATAAAGCCGTGCAATATTTAAATGAACATTATGAAACCCTGAAGAAACCTTACTCCATCGCCATCACTTCCTATGCACTGGCTAAGGCTGGCAAGCTCCAGGACACCAGGAAACTTATGTCTGCCTCGACAGGTAAAGCATCAGGAATTTTTCAGGCACCATCAACCATTTTTATATCATATACTTTCTTTTTTTTTGTGCTTATGTATTTTTGTGCCTAAATCTCCTTCCAGGTAACACCCACTGGGATGAATCGGGCTCCCGCTTCTTATCCCTTGAGGCTACCTCCTATGCTCTTCTCACCCTTTTGAGGATGAAGGCTTTTGACAAAGCAGCACCACTGGTTAAATGGCTCACCGAACAGAAGTACTATGGAGAAGTTTGGGGATCAACACAGGTACCGTATGACATTGCGTTGGAAGAACATTCTACAACTTTAGTCCTCTCAAATAACTCTGTAATACAAGATGAAACGAGACAATGGCAATGGTATGGGCAATGTTCTCTGGCTTCCATGAAGGTTGTCATGAGCCATGAGTGAGACTACTGTCGGATTGGTGTGTCTAGATTGGAGTATGTAGGCCTGTTGTAATAAATACAGATTATGTGGGTGCAATAATTATAACAGCAAATTATATTACTACAACACCAGCATATCCCACAGCACCTGAGAATTGAAAATACAGTAAAGCAATAAATAAAAGTATAAAAAATTCATAAATCTTTCAATACATCAATAACAATTACAATAATACATATTACAATTCCAAAGATAAATTTAGGGATTATACACCACACCATTGGATTCTATTTAGGTGCATCAGTAATTATGGCTAGGTATGATTTACCTACAATCATACCGCGGTTCACATCTCACTTCATAAATGTATACACGTGAAAGTGCTAAAACCATTCATGATTAAAATATTGTGTAAAATAAATTGAAGTGCATTAATAAGGTTAATCCAATGTCAAAGTCACACCTATAGGGGATGGGGATAGATGTTATCATGCACTAATAGATCATTTAACATTGAATAGTACCCCAAGGATTAGTGGATTGGCCCACAAGGGGAGCAGGAGAAACCTTTGGTGCAGTCATGGGGATGAGAGGTCTAGGGCTGCTTTTCAGGTAGAAAAGCAGAAAAAGAGATGAAGAAAGCAAGAAGCAAAGCATAAGAGGCATGTGCAATTACGTACAGTATATTAGGCCCCAAGATTAAACTTCCAAGATGGCCCCAGGCATCCTACAGTAGTCCAACACTGACCCCAAGGCATGTTTCACGTATAAACATTTTTCAGGGATATTCATAGAGAAAGTAAAAAGTTAAATTATATTTAAAGAAAACACCAGAACAAACAAAAAGATAAAGCAACAGGATACAAGGAACTGTCCATAAAAACTAAACATCTACAAGACAGGTCCCTATTCGTAGAAGCTTACAATATACAGATCTACAGGAGAGAGATTCTTGCCCATGACAATTTACAATCTACATGAGACAGGTTCCTGCCCCTAAGAGCTTACACTCCACAGAAGAGAGGTCCCTGTCCATAAAAGCTTACACTCTACAGGAGAGTGGATCCTGCCCATAAGAGCTTACACTCTACAGGAGAGAGTTCCCTGCCCAAAAGAGCTTATACTCCACAGAAGAGAGGTCCCTGCCCATAAGAGCTTACACTCTACAGGAGAGAGGATCCTGCCCATAAAACCTTACTCTCTACAGGAGAGAGTTCCCTGCCCTGTAGAGCTTATACTCTACAGGAAAGAGGTCGCTGTCCATAAGAGCTTACACTCTACAGGCAAGAGGTCGCTGTCCATAAGAGCTTACACTCTACAGGAAAGAGGTCGCTGTCCATAAGAGCTTACACTCTACAGGAGAGTGGTCACGGCCCATAAGAGCTTACACTCGACAGGAGAGAGGTCCTGTCCGTAAAACCTTATACACTATACAGAAGAGATTTCCCTGTCCATAAGAACTTACACTCTACAGGAGAGAGGTCCCTGCCCATAAGAGCTTACAATCAGAGAGGACTTTGCTCATAGAGTTTACACGCTTGTCCCTGCCTATACGAAAACAATTCTACAGAAGGGTCCCTGTCCATAAGAGCTTACACTCTACAGCATAGAGCTGCCTATCTTTAAGAGATTACAGCCTACTAGAATGTAGTCCCTGCCCATTAGAGTTTACACTCTAAAGGAGAAAGGTCTCAGCTTATAAGAGCTCAGTTCTGATTAATTGAACATAGTCCTATATGCTTGGGCTATGGGTGTTAGACTAACCATGTCTACATTTTTTCTTTGCATCTTGGTTCTAGTCTACTATGATGCAGTTTGAAGCCCTTGCTCAGTATCAGATAGACATACCAGCCTTCAAAGACTTGGAAATGGATGTGTCCTTCAAGCTTCCTGGGAGATCCCAAAGTATAATTCATCGAATCAATATACACAATGCCTTGCTTGCCCGATCAGAACAGGTAAGAATCCAGAGATGCAATGGTGATCGCAGTAACAAAAGCTTCACTAAGATATAGCAACAAAATCTTTGGACTCTCTCAACTTAAGCTATTTTTTTTTTTTGCAGACATCTGAAATTGGAGACTTTATAGTCACTGCAAAAGGAAAGGGTCAAGGCACTTTAAGGGTAAGGAAATAATATATTTCACCAATGCTAAAATAGGTTCCATTAACCGAAAGAGGACCCCAAATCAGGACCACAGGCTATCATTCTGCTCACATCCTTGCATTTACATGGATATCCGTTAGAGTGTAAACTATATTAATTTTTAATTTTCCTTACAGCAGAATAATCGCATTGGATAACTTTAATGTAGTTTATATTCCTTCTGCCTTTTATGCATAAAAATAATCTTTGTGTGTGTTATGATTTCTGTCTGACCTTGTGCATGTAAATCAGTGTAGAGTACGGGAAGCAACAGATCAACAAAATTGAGCTTTTGAGAAAGCAAATGCTAGATTTTAGACTATCAAGGTCACCTCCTCAGCACAGCACTTATGTTTTCACCATAGGTTTTGATGGCATATCAAGAGGACAAAGTCTCATAAGTGCGGGTTCCAGCTCTGGGACTCTCATCTATCCTGGAATGTGTTGGTTCAGAATAAATAGCTGGTGAAACTTGAAAAGGACTTATTCTGTTCTATGGGAGTTCCCAGTGTTTGGCTGTACTTGAAACTCCTATAGAAGAGTATGTAGAGTTGTGCGAAAGCACAACCAGCTCTCCATCCTGAGCCAACACTTTCAGGGCCTGATCCCAAGATAAGTGCAGGTCCCAAAGGCTATGATGTCATATCCTACTGAAATGCCATTAAAAGTCTTTTTTTATTTTATATGTTGAACTTTAACAACTTTGTTTCCATTTGGCCACCAGGTACTTTCTGTTTATCACGCTTTTGAGACAGAGAAGGAGAAAAAATGCAACAACTTCGATCTGTCAGTGACAATTAAAAACGAACCTGATGGTAAGATAGTTTGAACTTGTTAATACACAAGTAATACTCATAAATCTTCTAGTTTTTTTCTGATATCACAAATAAAGGCTATAATGGGGAAATGGGCAGAATGTTACCAGTAGTAGCATGGGAAAGTCCAATGTACGGACCATGCATGTACAGATCAGCATCAAAGACCAGTAGCTACTCCACGTGACTTTGTTTCATGGTAGTCAGAATGGTGAGACAGTAGACTGAAGAAGCACAAAGAAACCTCTTGTAGATGGCCACTCCAAATCTCCATGAACTTTGGTCTTCTAGAGAGGTCATCTCATCATAGAAGCTGACTGGTATGGATCGTATGTCATGAATCCGAAAATATTATAAATAAATAATGAATAAGTAGTTTGAATATGGATGTAGAACATGGTCTTTTGGAGAGGTTTCATTATTCTTAAATTAGAGCCACTAGCTGCAGTCGCAAAAAGAAAAATGTTATCACGTTTTATAAGAGGCTTGACTCTAAAACTTTTTCCCAGCCTTGTGTTTTGCCTCATTAATACAGTTGTCTGACAACTAAAAGAAAAATGCAAGTCTTCAACTCAATGTGATGTTTTATGCGATTTTTTTTTGTTGCTAAACTGTTTTTCTTGCTCTATACATATGTTACCAGCTCCTTCCCGTATGAAAGCTCTATACCTTAAACCTATAAAACTGCAAGCCCCAGGAATCTTTGCTGTGTTTGTCTATCTTCTTTCCTCCCAACCTCAGTCACTTAGCACACCCCTCATTTCCTATATCTCTATGTTGACCTTTAATATATCTAAACATATTTATTATGTTTCCCCAAAGCCATCTTTTCTCTAAACTAAATAACCCTAACCTTGCTAATCTTTCTGGGTATTGCAGTTCACCCAGTCCTTTTATTGGTTTTTTTGCCGCCTTAGAACCTGTTCAAGCTCTGCAATATCTTTCCTGTGAACTGGTGCCCGAAACACAATATTCCATGTGTGGTCTGATCAGTGACTGGTATAATGGGAGAATAATGTTCTCATCATGTGCATCTATGCCCCTCTTAATACATCCCATGATTCTATTTGCATTGGCTGCCGCTGCCTGACACTGGCTGCTACAGTTAAGTTTACTGTCCACCAGGATTCCCAAGTCCTTCTCTATTTCACATTTATCCAGTATTTTTCCACATAACAAGTAATCATGTAATCGATTTTTCCTCCCCATGTGCATAACCTTACATTTATCTGTGTTAAACCTCATCTGCCATTTCTCTGCCCAGGCCTCCAACTGATCCAGAAAGTTTTGTGAGGCAGAAAGAACCAAAGGGAGGTTGCCATGAAAAAAGCCACACTCCTTTGATCAACTGATCTCTTGGGCTAAATACCTAAACACATAGAACTATTAAGCTTCTCAATGTAGAATTACAAAGAGCCAACAAAAAAATCTGCCAAAAGAACATTAAAAAAATTCCTAACTATGGGAGAGGCATTATTTAGATCTTTTTGTGTTGTTGTTACTAGACAATCCATTTAATGCAACAGACCTCTTTAATTTGTTTGGCTTTTAAAGGGTAAAGCAATGTTGGTCACCATAATATCTGTAATGTTCCTTGATTAAGCAACTAAACATAAATACATAAATTAATGAGGAGAGGACTGCACATCAAACCTTAATGAGCCTTGATGAAGAAAGGGTCACAGCATTTTGAATATTTTCCGAACACATAGGGGGTCTTATGAAAACTGTCTTGGCTAACTTTCTTGTTGCCTATAGCAACCAATCACCGATTCCCCCTTTCATTTAATATAGTGCTCTGAAAAAAAAAAGGGAACCTGTTGGCTGCTATGGGCAACAAGGAAAGTCTTAGACCAAGACATTTTTCATACGTCCCCCCCAATGTGGTGACAATAAAGTCCTATCCACTTTACTGGTTACAAATTCTAATTTCAACATTAGTCTTTCTTGGAATACCAAAGGCGACATGTATAAAACTTGGTGCCGACACACCAGTTCTAAATTGATATAGAGGAGTGTAGTATATGACAGTATGTATGAAATAGCGTTCTGTCCCAAACATTTTGGCCCAAAGCGTGTAATGTGCCAGATTTTGTCTCAGCCATAGTTTGAATTTGCATGGCAGTTTTGCACCAAACTTTGGCGCATTTTAGTGCATTGAAAAGTGTTATGTCTACTGAAGACTGCACCAAGTTTTTGAGTTCTACTGTTCATGCATCTATTGGACAGGGTTGCGATAGTTTTTTGGAATAAAATATGCCGGAAAACTGGTGCAGCCCCGTTCATACATGTCGCCCCAAATATCTAACATATAAAATGAACATTAAAGAAGAAAAATCAGAACTGTGTCTTCCCTATATGCACAGGGGCTAGGCTTATGGACTTGGGCTAAACTCATGAAAATAAACTGTTTGTAAACCCAACCCATTCTTAATAGCAACTTCAGTCAACTCACCTATTGACACAGTCCATCGGAGTTTTACTGGAGCGCATGATCCTAACGCCAGGAGGCCACCAGCAAAAATCAGCAGAGATTAACTAATGAATTTCCAATGATCAGCACTCAGAAAATCCAAAATGTTTTATTTTACATCCTGTAAAACATAGTTACTTCATAGGGTCTGAATGGCAAAACTGACGCATTTTTGGAAGTGTTCCCGTAGTTGTTGTGTCTGGCATCATACTATAACTAAGGGAGCACTTCCCAAAATGTGTCAGTTTTGCAATTCAGACCCTATGAAGTAACTATGTATTTTTTTATTTTAGGAGCGCTGATCATTGGATCTTCATTGGTTAATCCCTGCAACCCATTCTTAGTACTGTGGCCATTTTTTTTGGAGTTTATGATATAGATGAGTTGTTTGGGATTAGAGAAAATTTGCTGAGTTGTGAAGCTCAGCCCCATTCATTTGGCAATTTATGGACAAGAGTAACAGTGTTCCTGGAAAGATAAAAAGTCCTTTTTTATTTTGGACAATCCCTTTAAGTAACCTAGTAACATCATGGTTGTGAATCAGTGTACCCCTACCACAAGGACTGTAATATTGGCACTAATAAATTAAATATTAAGTGACATCACATCTAACTTTTTCTTAAAATTTCCCACACAGTTAAGGGACCAGAAGGGACCAAGTCGACTGTTTCCATGACTATTTGCACCAAGTAAGTTCCATAATTTACAAATACTGTTAATGTGAACTTCAGTTGAGTATATACCACAGTATGCTGTCTATAAAAATGTAAGGAAATAGGTTAGCAGTGATAGTCAAGAAAAACACTGATTTGGAGACAAAAAGTCTGATTCCTAGTTTGGACCGTAACCATTTTCCTCTTTTTCTTAGATGGCTCATTTATGCATATAAATATTTGGTGGAATCTTTTCCTAAAATCTTTTCACAAACTAGGGGAGCAAAACGACCTCCCTCCTAAAGATACTGGGCAGGAGATTCCCCAGGATATAGCTACCCGGTATTGAATTAATGAGTACCAAAAAACTACAGAGAACAATACCTTAGGGAAAAGATACATACATATATTCTAAAAATTAACTTTTATTTGAATATAATAAAACTACTTCAAACTTCTCCCTATTGTGCCTTCTTCAGATTGCAGCTGTTGTGATCTTGTTATTTGATTTAGAATTAATGCAAGTATTCATCATTCTGGACCTGATAAGTCTATGCATTACATATATTTCCAATTGTTTCTAATAAGAACAGGGTAATACTTAATTTAAATTGGGGTGGTGCTGTGGAGAAATTGAACACTTGATGCCAAGATCCCCTTTCGATTACATCACAGTGCTGAAGTAGAGGTCCACCCTAGGTATAATTATTGAGGGGAATTCTTCTAAAAAAATGTCAAAAGTTAAATGAAGTATATTATTGGGCCATCACATGGGTACACTATTTCCAGTTATAAGAATGATATACCATGGAAAAAAAATAAAAATAAAGATTGTTGTTTCCTTGTACACAAAAAGAATGCAAAAGTTTTTTTTTTAATTTTTTTTTTAGATTAGGGCTGTGGGGTTGCATCTCTATCACTAAAGGCTGATTTAATGTATGGATATTTCTTATAGAAATAGACTAAGCGTAAAACCGTTCCTTTTTTGCAGATTCCTTAAGAACTATGATTCCACCATGTCCATCCTTGATATTTCTATGATGACCGGTTTTTCACCAGATATAGGTGACCTCAATAAAGAGAGTATCATTGTTTGGAGACAACTACATTGAATTGAAAATTAAGTTTGACATATGAATTGTGTGAAAGCAGAAACCCTCTAAACTTATCAGAAAAAAAGCTATGGGCGACATGTCCGATTTATGGCACCCAGGCGCCACTTTTGTGCGTGCACCTCAATCTATGAACCTGTTCTACTGCAGGTCATAGATTTAGTGCTTTCTAGCCACAAAGCCACATTTGTGGCTCAGATAAACCACTTCTAAAGTGCTCTACCTGTTCCAGCAGTAATGCGCCTGGATTTGCCATACTAAAGTCATAAATGTGTAGAATACTACGGTTGTTGTGCAACACCACTTCCATAACGCCCCCGCATCTTAGGCGCATTACAAAGAGTCGGGGGCGCTTTATAATGTGCCTAATTTTGGAGTGCGCCTGCTCATACATCAAGTTCACAAGGCTGCGCTAGTTTTTGGGCTGAAAGGACACCAGACTACTAGCTCAGCCCCGTACATACATGTTGCTCTATGTGTACACAAGCGAACTATACTAGTCTATTGACCAGCTACTTTTGAGGAAAAACCACTGTGTATAAGAAAATCTAAAATGTAGGCTTTAAGTGGCTGTTCTGCGAAAGAAGAAAAAAACAAAAGTCTCATATAGCTTGCTCAAGTCTTCAGTCATCTCAATGGGTTGTTTTTAGTGCTAATCTGTACTATTCCTGTGCAGCCTCCCTTCTCTGCACCCGAGCAGCTGCATTTTCTGTTTGAAAACTTTATCCTGTAAAACTAAAATTTCCAGACTCCTTTATCCCCTCTCCCAGACTCAGTCTCACTGTATGGCCCTTGTTACCTGCCTCATTTTTTTCTGCTTCCCAAAAGTATACCCTGTAGGTCATCTGATCTCCTGTGCTTCACAAACATCTTTTTCCTGTTTGTGGAGACACAGACCTAGTAAGATTCCCATCATCAAACAGCTCATGTATAACTATAGTAAGCCCACAGAAAATGTAATTAAAGTACATTACGAAACTGCCCCTGGAAGACGTAAAACAAAGAAAAAATGTTTTTTTTTCCTCTGGAAAATCCCTTTAATATAACAGAATGCTGTCATTTATATGATTTCTACAAAGTAACGCAGTATTGATCCACAATGTTGTGCAGTACCTAAGACATATGGTTCACTGAATTTATAAAAATAGACCTACAGTAAGTGAGCAGAGATGGACTTTCCAATCTGCTTCAATGGGCCTTGATGACAAAGAATTATCATAGTATTGTAGGCATTATTGCCTACTTATGGGCCACATAAATCCAAGTACACCAAAACAGGCAACATACATAGATTTAGGGTAGTCAAAATTGGCTAAAATTTTCAATTTGGACTGTATTATTCTAATAAAATTTTGAGTGTTTTACTATTTATTCATTTTACATATGGTGCACCCCAAAATTTAATAAGAAACCTTTAAGGGAATTTTTACATAATTCTATACATTTTTGTTAATTTCCACTGCAGCCGCTATGTAAGCAACAGGGAAAATACAAGTACAAATGGAAAAATAGCCCCCTGAACTAACTGCAGATCTAATAAGACTGTAGTTAATTTGCCATAGCAATCACGTGACTGCTGAGTACAGGAGCAGGAAGCCTGAAGGCTTCTAGCTTATCTGAATATACAGTGTACCTTAATCATAGCATATCAAGCTAACCTAAGTGGCTTGTTAGGTGAAGGAAAGTCCACGACACTGCTCAGCACACCGATGGAAGGTTTGAAGGAGTTTATTGGAAACAACACATTTCATAACAACTTTCTCAAGTTTCCTATACACATACAGCTAAGGAAGACGAAAATAAGCTGCCAAAAATAAAAGATGTTGTTTCCTTTTGTCTTTTTGTATTTATCTGAATATACAACACTCATTGGTTGCCATGTAGAAAGTGATTGGAAAGACTGAAGAGACAAAGTAATAAACCGTACTGTACATAGTTTGGGTTTGATGGTTGCCTTACTTGACAATTTATTTGAAGGATGACCAATTTATCAAAAATATCAATGATAACTAATATTTTAGATCTCTGTTTTTCACCTGAAACCCGTATAGCTTGCACATCATATTTGTTGGTGAATCAATATATCTGTTGATGTTCTTCAACTTTTTGTGTGATGTTTCTAATATTTCTAATAAGTGACTTTTCTTCTATTTACAGCTTAAAAGAGGAGTGGACAGATACATCTCCAACTTTGAAATTAACAAAGGCGCATTTGATAAGGGCACATTGATTCTGTACATTGACCGGGTAAGAAGTTGTTTGTTTTAAGAGAGGACCACTCATTAAGAAGGAACCTCTGTTCTGGCTCATCAGGCTCATCAGCTTTGGGGTGGTTGATCCATAACTCAAGACTTTCTTATCGTCCAAATAGACATATTGACAAGTGTCATTTTTGGGACAAATCATTTCAAATTAAGAATAGTTGCTTATTGTTAAAGATAATGTAGCCCTAATTTGTCATCAAACATTTGGATAATCTCTTATTTTAGAAGGGTTTTTCATTGATAATATATAAGAAGTAGAATGTAGTTGGTACTGCTTTACATCTGAGCCCCCTCACGGTCCATGCATCTTTATGGCAACACTGGTGGTTCTCAACACAATTGGCAGAACACGAATATTTTCTCTATCAAAAGATAGTCAGATAAAAGATAAGATGAGTATTCTGTTACTGAGAACCTGGGAATCACCATAATCTGTGGGGAATATGGAAGTAATTGTTCAGATTTCCCTAATATACATCATATGCAATGTGAAACTGGGTTTTCTATATCAGCCACCATATACGTATATGTATACTTTGTGTAGTATAGACAGATAGTATAGAGGTCTTAATTATGGCATTATTATTTATTCTGGTGGGGTGGGATATGTCATGACTTGGTATTCAGCTCCTTAATAAGTGTCAGGACAGAAGGTGGATTTACTGAACCACTGCAAGTGGTGGTATAAGCCACGCCATGGAGCGAAATCTAAGTAGGTCCCGATGTTCACCAGAGCCCACCGCAAGGCAGATTGGACTTGATGCAGTGGGAGCCTACCAGGTGGCTACCCCTGATGTAACTAGCTTACGGTGGCAGCCTGGGTGCAATGTGGTACAGAATTGGCAGGCAAATACGAGGTCAGAGACAGGGAGGAAGGTCCAGGAAGGTGGCAGGCAACATGGTCAGGAAAATGAGCAAGACGGGTCTGATACACGGGCATACAGAAATAGCGCAATCGACTCCACAAACTAACACCTCATGAACATCAATGAAGTGGCGGAGCAAGATTACATCAATGTAATGGCGGAGCAAGATGGGGGAGGAACGGTTATAAAGGGAAAGGTAGAACCCAATTGGATGTTAAGGGTTCACTGGCCCTTTAAATCCAGAAGAGCGAGCGTGTGCACCGTAGGAAATTAGCGAGCACCGAGCAATAACAGAGGAGAGAGCAGCAGCACTTACCTGTCTGCGCTTAGGCGCGTCTGCGGTCCAGAACCCATTCCGCAGCGTGAGTCGTGTAGGCAGCAGGAGACTACCGAGAAGGAGGGCGACAGACACAACTGCGAACTGTAACACACACCGCATCACATTCCTTAACAATAAGAAAAAGATATTTTTTGGATTTACGACCTTTTTTTATCATGAAAGTAAGAAAAACTATTGATGTAGCTGCAGTATAGAAGGGCAGAGAAAATATTTTTGAAAAAGTAATTAAGCAAAGAATGGGAATGGGCACCAAGGGGTTACTTCAAGCTCCTTACTGCATCGCTCCTTCAATGAGCTTCTTCAATGTGAAGTGGGCACCACTCCTAGTCTAATTACATAACGTGGTGCTCAGCCATAAAGTAAAGACAGTCACATAATTCCATAACATAGAAGGTAGAGGCGGCACTCACCATTTCCAAAGCGAAGGTACTTTATTACAAAAGCGGCATAAAATAGGACGGGATAGAAGGCACTATTTTATGCCGCTTTTGTAATAAAGTACCTTCGCTTTGGAATTGGTGAGTGCCGCCTCTACATTCTATGCTATGGATTTTTGAAAAAGTGTTCTCATTAATCATAAATTTCTTTAGAAGTCAATCCTCATCAACCACTTGTGGTTTATTACTTTATCGTAGATTTCCCATAAAGAGGAAGAATGTCTGAAATTCAACCTTCACCAATACTTTGCAGTAGGACTTATTCAACCTGGAACAGTCACAGTGTACGACTACTACTCTCCGGGTAAGATCCTTTACATAAAGGATGACGCAAAGTCAAAAAAACTCCAATGCTACAAAATCACATATAGGTATAAAAAATCTCTTGAAACAAGATACATAATATCTCCAGGAGTCCAGCGTCTCTGATTATTGAAGAATCAGAATTTTTGGAAAAAACACAGTCCTTCTTTCAAACATAACCTAAATATATGGAAAACCCCAAAAGAACATAGCGCACACTGTAAGGGAGCATTAAAAGTCATAAAACAAAGCAGAGTTCCATGTGGTTTTATGTGCTTGATTTTACCTTTTGGTTTGTAGGTATAATAAATCTGCTATATGACTTTGAATTACCCCATACAGGCTGCGCTATGATCTTTTTTGGTTTTCCTTATACAGGCAGTCCCCAACTTACACTGTTCCAACTTACATCTGTCCTCTAGTTACAAACGGAGACTTATGGGGCAAGCTGGCACTTGTAGTTCCATGTTCCACAGCAGATATAGCTGTGGAACAACAAATTCCAGCATGCCACGATAGTACATGAGGTGAAAATGAGGTGAAATCTTCTTAATAGGGGCACAGACAGCAAAACAAATATAAAAACCCTTCCCTGCACTACCCAAAAAAACCTACAAAAACTTTTTGTGCTGGAGTTACTTTTAAAAGATATACCTGTTCCAACTTACATACCGTTCCTATTCCACTTGTAACCCGGGGTCTTCCTGTAATTGGGTTACCTTTAAAAGAAGGACTG
Source organism: Phyllomedusa bahiana (assembly GCA_025379985.1). Lineage (NCBI taxonomy): Eukaryota > Metazoa > Chordata > Amphibia > Anura > Hylidae > Phyllomedusa > Phyllomedusa bahiana. The sequence continues at coordinate 116,743 of JAODAL010003284.1, forward strand.
CATTTTTTTTCAAAGTGATCTTCTAAATCTTCAAAAATCTGAGAACTTGGTTTTTATTTGGGATTTTCTGTGTCTTGTTTCAATAAGCATTGTAGACTTATATGTGGTGTTTTTGCATCAGAGTTTTCCTTTACATCATCCATTTATTAAATTTATTTTAGACATATTTTGGACATTCACTTCGTTTGCTCCATTAAGATTGAGGATTTGAACATATATCATTTTTCTAACATATTGGACTGGTTACACAAAATACTTTTGAAAGTCAAAAAAAGAGAAAACATATTTCTACTTTTAATAAAATGTTGCATTTTTCTTAATTCTTCATATAGTAATAATTTCACTAATGCTTAACTGTCAGGTACAAGATTTCTAGGTCTTTTTGGACACCATTGTCTCTTATTTTAGCTCAAGTCACTAAACTTTAAAGTCAACATTTCTGAAAATTATGTTTTCTCAAATTTAAAAAACAAAAAAAGCCTCTTGGTCTCATGGAGTTGACCCACCTGTGCACATGGTTGAGCAGTCATTTAAATGGTCATAGTGTAAACCTATATATTAAAAGTTGTGGCCAGCCTCAACTTCCGGATCAGAGGGGAATAGCTCAGTGGTCTAATTTAATTTGATAGTAGGCGGTGGTGTATAATATTCATATTTTTGGACTCTTATAAAGTATGCCATGAAATAAATATGTATTCTTGTCTGATAAAGGGGCCACTAACCAATTATTTCAGTAAGCCAATAAAAGCATTACTACTATAAGCAACCAACCTCCCTCCATAGAGCAACCCACCTCCCTCCATAAAGCAACCAACCTCACTCCATAGAACAACCAACCTCACTCCATAGAGCAACCAACCTCACTCCATAGAGCAACCAACCTCACTCCATAGAACAACCAACCTCACTCCATAGGGCAACCAATCTCACTTCATAGAGCAACCAACCTCACTTCATAGAGCAACTAACCTCACTCCTATAAGCAACCAACCTCACTCCATAGAGCAACCAGCCTCACGTCATAGAGCAACCAGCCTCTCTTCATAGAGCAACTAACCTCACTCCTATTATCAACAAACCTACCTTCAAAGATCAACTATCCCCACTCCTATTAGCAACCAAACTCACTTTATAGAGCAACTTACCTCACTTCTAAAAGCAACCAACCAGTGACTCCATAGAGCAATCAACCTCTTACTCCATAGAACAACCAACCTCACTTCATAGAGCAACCAACCTAACTTAATAGAGCAACTAACCTCACTCCTATAAGCAACCAACCTCACTCCATAGAGCAACCAGCCTCACTTCATAGAGCAACTAACCTCACTTCATAGAGCAACTAACCTCACTTCTAAATGCAGCCAACCACTTACTCCATAGAGCAACCAACCTCTTACTCCATAGAGCAACCAACCTCACTTCCTAGAGCAACCAACCTCACTTCATAGAGCAACAAACCTCACTCCTATAAGCAATCAACCTCACTCCTATAAGCAACCAACCAACTTCACTTCATAGAGCAACTAACCTCACTCCTATAAGCAACCAATGTCTTACTCCATAGAGCAATTAACCTTTATTTATGATCTGTACAAATTATCCTAATTCACTTGAAATAGTGTTTTATATTTTCTTAACATGTTCTTTTCTTCTACAGAAAACCGTTGCACTAAATTCTACCATGTGGAGGAAGGCAGCAAACTTCTTGGCAAAATCTGCAAAGGAGAAGTGTGTCGCTGTGCAGAAGGTAACACAAGCTGAAACACTAACCTTATGGAACCAGTGGCTTCACAAGATGGAGAGACTCTCTAACCTGAATGGTTTTGTTGAATAAGCAATTGATACTGTTTATGGACCTTAAATGTTTGTTCAATTCTACCTTACGTAAATAATTATTTTTAGAATTTGACATTTAAATTTTCATGTTCAGATTTCAAAATTATTCGTTTTTACATAGATTTCCAAGCATCTTGTCATTGTTTTTTTTTATTTTGCAGAGAACTGCTTTTTGCAACAAAAACTAGAAGAAGTAAATGCTCTTGCTCGCGTAGAAAAGGCTTGTGAAGTTGGAGTAGATTACGGTGAGATCATTATGTTGTTATTTTATGGTTACACATAAAGGGCGACATGTATGAATGGGGTTTCTGGCATACTTTGCATCAAAAAGCTGTTGTAGACCTGTTCCATAGATGTATGAACTGTCGCATTCCAAACTTTGGTGCAATCGGCACCGGTCTCGACACTTTTTAAGATGTGGGTGTGTTCTGGGGTGTGTAGCATCAGATTCGTAGGATTAGATACATTTTTGAATGTTTGACGCCAAAACTAGGTGCAGAACAGTTAGAACAGCAAGACCTATTGCCTGAGCCAGACTTGTGGTATTGGCTCTACACTGCCCTGTATGTATGACCTGCAGAATAACAGCCAGACCAGGTTAAAGGTGGTGCTTGAGCCAGACTTGTGGTATCGGCACTAGACTGCGCCTGTATGTATGACCTGCAGAAGAACAGCCAGACCAGGGTAAAGGTGGTGCCTGAGCCAGACTTGTGGTATTGGCTCTCCCCTGCCCAGTAGGGATGACCTGCAGAAGAACAGACCAGGTAAAGGTGGTGCCTGAGCCAGACTTGTGGTATTGCTCTACACTGCCCTGTATGTATGACCTGCAGAAGAACAGACCAGGGTAAAGGTGGTGCCTGAGCCAGACTTGTGGTATTGGCTCTACACTACCCTGTATGTATGACCTGCAGAAGAACAGCCAGACCAGGGTAAAGGTGGTTCCTGAGCCAGATTTGTGGTATTGGATCTACACTGTCCTGTATGTATGACTTATAGAAGAACAGCCAGACCAGGGTAAAGGTGGTGCCTGAGCCAGACTTGTGGTATTGGCTCTACACTGCCCTGTATGTATGACCTGCAGAAGAACAGCCAGACCAGGGTAAAGGTGGTGCCTGAGCCAGAGGTGTGGTATTGGCTCTACACTGCGACTGTATGTATTGCCTGCCGAATAACAGCCAGACCAGGGTAAAGGGGGTGGCTGAGCCGTGCTTGTGGTATTGGATCTACACTGTCCTGTATGTATGACTTATAGAAGAACAGCCAGACCAGGGTAAAGGTGGTGCCTGAGCCAGACTTGTCGTATTGGCTCTACACTGTATCTGTATGTATGACCTGCAGAAGAACAGCCAGACCAGGGTAAAGGTGGTGCCTGAGCCAGACTTGTGGTATTGGCTCTACACTGCCCTGTATGTATGACCTGCAGAAGAACAACCAGACCAGGGTAAAGGTGGTGCTGAGCCAGACTTGTGGTATTGGCTCTACACTACCCTGTATGTATGACCTGCAGGAGAACAGACCAGGGTAAAGGTGGTGCCTGAGCCAGACTTGTGGTATTGGCTCTACACTGCCCTGTATGTATGACCTGCAGAAGTACAGCCAGACCAGGGTATAGGGGGTGCCTGAGCCAGCCGTGTGGTATTGGCTCTACACTGCCCTGTATGTATGATCTGCAGAAGAACAGACCAGGGTAAAGGTGGTGCCTTAGCCAGACTTGTGGTATTGGCTCTACACTGCCCTGTATGTATGACCTGCAGAAGAACAGCCAGACCAGGGTAAAGGTGGTGCCTGAGCCAGACTTGTGGTATTGGCTCTACACTGCCCTGTATGTATGATCTGCAGAAGAACAGACCAGGGTAAAGGTGGTGCCTTAGCCAGACTTGTGGTATTGGCTCTACATGCCCTGTATGTATGACCTGCAGAAGAACAGCCAGACCAGGGTAAAGGTGGTGCCTGAGCCAGACTTGTGGTATTGGCTCTACACTGCCCTGTATGTATGACCTGCAGAAAAACAGCCAGACCAGGGTAAAGGTGGTGCCTGAGCCAGATTTGTGGTATTGGATCTACACTGCCCTGTATGTATGACCTGCAGAAAAACAGCTTCATAAATTCTGCCACATTCTATACTACCTCAAAGTTATTTAGAACTGGCTGGTCAGCTCTAGGATTTATACATGTCGCCCTTGGTCTTGGTTAAAACATTATTCCTTATGAAGGAATGGGTTACTTTTTGTTCCCATGACCTCTCAAAAAAGTTTTAAAAATGTCCCTTTTTGGAAGTTTTTAGCAATCTTTAAACATCAGGTTCAGTACCGCTTTTTTAGATAAAGGGAGATCTCCTCTTCCTTATGGTTCTTTTGGCAGCTTCCAAGATGTCATGTAGTAGGGAACAAATATGTTTCTAGGATTACGGTCTGTTGTGTGGCATCTGTACAGAAAAGAACTGACTTAAATACAATTCCACATAGAGGTCAGACCTTGTCCAGCGTGATTCAAGCACAAAATCTGTAATCACATTCCCAACCTACTCTGTGCCGTTTATTACACAGACATTTTCTTATGGGTTGAGGGGACATTTGGACCACCTCAGACACATAGGGCGACATGTATGAAACTTCGCGCTGACACGCCAGTTCAATATCGATATAAAGCACAGCAGAAAACAGCCGCAGCCCCGTTCATACATGTTGCCCAAAGTCTGAGTATTACTACTACCTTTGCTTTAACTACACTTCAACTTTCATTCATCACCTACTTTTTGTTAATATACTTTTAGTAGCAGAAGACAAATCTAAAGAAATATGAGCACACAAGGGATCGTTTGTAACCTTAGAGACTCATAGGGCTGCATAGAAGCTGTATACACAAATTATAGATTATTTTTAATTGAAACAAATGGGTTGTTAAGGTCAACATAGCCTTTAGGCCTATAATTCCGTGAAGTTTAAAAAGTTTTATGCAATTTATGTCATTTTCAGTCTTCAAGATGAAACTGACGGCCATTGAAAAGGGTGATAACTATTTCACTTATGTGATGACAGTTCAGGCAGTCATTAAAGAAGGTAAGTTACACATTGAGCATTAAGGGAATCTGTGGAATTGCCGCCTGAGGAGCTGGTCACAGCAGGAACAGATGAGGGTTTTCCGAAAGGCTTAGGTAGTTACTTAAAATTGAAAAATATGAATACTTATGTAGCTGTATAAAATCTGGGTCCAGTCTAATGGCAACTTTGAGAATAGGAATAGAATATTTCTTTCGGGCAGATTGGTTCTTGCCTTATTGTTTTCAAAGTTTTCATCAGAAGGGAAAACAAAGCTCAGAAACTCCCTGTTCCCCTCCCTTCATCCACATCTTTCCCCACCCTTGGTTGAACTTGATGGATATATGTCTTTTTTCAACCACATTAACTAAATAACTGTGCAACTAATTCATGTATTGATGTATTTGATACACCATGAGTCACATGAAAAGACCAAAGCTTACCAAATCTTTGGAGGCCAATGTTCTTTCTCCCCCGCCTTCTAACACATGGTGCTGTGAAAAAGGTTTGGCCCTTAAAGGGGTTTTGCCAGGATGTTCCTTATCTGCTAAGAAGCAAATGTAAACAAAGCCATGCTGAGCTGAGAGAGCAAGAGACACAGCCAGAACACAGAGCCATGCATAAGGGATCGTGTGAAATGTTCACTCAAATAATCAAGCTACAACTAGTGGATTCTGGATACAAAAGACAACATATTTCTACCTGGTGCCTTGAAAGCTTCTTCAGCTCCCTCTCATCAGATAAGAAGTGTTCTCTGTGCAAGCCCGGCCAGCAGCTCTTGTCAGGTTGTATCTAATGCAAGCTTTTAAGTAACTAAGGGCAGGTAAGGCAGCCTGTAGCTCTCTCAGACTGCAATTTTTGTAATCACATATATTTAGAAAAGTGATTAAATACCCATTTTGGAGGATCCCACGTCAACATTACATCGTGGCAAAACCCCTTTAAGTTGTTTTCACTGGAGGTTTCACTATAGACCAATTAATAATAAATCCACAGACTGTAATTTTTACAAACTTTCTGCTAAAGTTTCAATAATGTCTAACAATGTAAAAACAATGATTTAAAAGTATGGGAAAAAATACAAAATATAAGTATGAATACATTCTATCTTTAATGCATTCAGAAATGGACCGGCATTTTTTTTATTTGTATTGGTATTATACTGTTTATATATCTATTATACTGTTTATATATCTTATACGTTACTTTATTCCAATTTTCCATTCCCAGGTACGGATATAGTTGTGCATAATGATAAACGCAATTTTATCAGTCACGCCAAATGTAGCAAAGCCTTGAACTTGGAGATCGGCCGAGACTACGTGATCTGGGGAGTGATCAAAGACTTGTGGAACACCGGTGCATCTGGGTAAGTGTCTGTAAAAAAATAGTAAACTGAGAACATGGAAATTGGGATACATTTACAGGCCCCTAAAAAAACCTCAAAGTAGGAATGCCCTAAGAACTGCTAGACTATTGCACTGGCTATTATATATTTGACATTAAATAAAAAAAAAATCTATAATTGAAATCACATCATGGAATTAAAAAGACATAAAATCATGTTAAAAAATAGCAACAAAAAGAAGAAAAATTGAGCACATTTTTTTTACCATAAAAATATATATCTTGAAGGTAGGTCCCAAGTCATGACATAATGTAACACAGATTTACAGTATAATCATTTATACTGATTTATAATTGTTAAAGAAAAAAAAAAAAAAGAATGAATGAATCAAGTTCTCAAGGTTTTTCTATTGATGAAGAACAATTTCATCCCAATTAATTCACACGGCTTTTCATAGGTTTTGTATTGGACTAAATCATAGTGTAAGGCAGAATATAAGACACAAACTCTAATGCCTTTACCTAGACATGTATGGGGGACATGAATGAAAACTGTCTAGGTGTAAGATTGTCTTTGTTGCCCAAAGAAACTAAGTGCTCTGATAAAATGAAAGGGAAGCTGTGATTGGTGACTATGGGTTCTGATTGGTTGCTATGGGCTCTGATTGGCTACTATGAGCTCTGATTGGTTGCCATGGGCTCTGATTGGCTACTATGAGCTCTGATTGGTTGCTATGGTCTCTGGTTGGTTGCTGTGGGCTCTAATTTTTTGCTATGAGCTCTGATTGGTTGCTGTGGACTCTGGGTGCTATGATTTGTGAGTGGTTGCTATATGCTATGATTGGTTGCTATGAGCTCTGATTGGCTTCTATGGGCTCTGACTGGTTGCTATGAGATCTGACTAGTTGCTATGGGAACTAACTGGTTGCTATGACCTCTGATTGGTTGCTATGACCTCTGATTGGTTGCTATGACCTCTGATTGGTTGCTATGGGCTATGGCTGCTATGAGCTTTGTTTGGTTGCTTTGAGCTCTGATTGGTTGCTATGAGCTCTGATTGGTTGCTATGGGATCTGATTGGTTGCTATGAGCTCTGATTGGTTGCTATGGGCTCTGACTAGTTGCTATGGGAACTGACTGGCTGCTATGAGCTCTGATTGGTTGCTATGGGCTCTGATTGGTTTCTATGAGCTCTGATTGGTTGCTATTAGCTCTGATTGGTTGTTATGAGCTCTTTATTGGTTAATGTGGGCTCTGACTGGTTGCTATGAGCTATGATTGGCTGCTATGGGCTCTGATTGGTTGCTATGGGCTCTGATTGGCTGTTATTGGCTCTGATTGGCTGCTATTGGGTCTGATTGGCTGCTATGGACTCTGATTGGCTGCTATGGACTCTGATTGGTTGCTATAGGCTCTGATTGGCTGTTATGAGCTCTGATTGGTTGCTATGAGCTCTAATTGGCTGCTATGGGTTCTGATTAGGCTGCTATGAACTCTGATTGGTTGCTGTGGGCTCTGATTGGCTGCTATGGGCATAAAAAGACAGTCTTACACCTAGACAGTTCTCAAACATGAAGCCTTATGAATTTGCCCCACTCAGATAACTTTACCCATTTGGTTCCATTTCAGATATTCCTACATTATAACCAGGGACACGTGGATTGAGATGTGGCCGAATGAGCGGGAATGCCAGGACGCTGAGTACGCTGAACTATGTGAGGAATTCCACCAGTTTTCAGATGAGCTGGCAGTCCGTGGCTGTATCAAATAAATTATTTCGGACCCCTCTTAACCATTTTCATATTTTTTTTTTGTATATGCTCACAATTAAGAAATCAATAAAGATTCTTCCCGACCATTAGCTTCATGTTACTTATATTATTTATGTACTAAATTCGCTAATATATACAGCAGCCAAGCACTACTGTCCTATCATTTAAGCAGTTGGTGAAGGTCTCAACCCCTGAACCCAAACCAATCACAATTTTTGATACTACAAATGTTTTCAACAAATTAGAGATCATTTCACTTCTTCTTGGTGGCTCTGCAAAAATACTTGAAAGTAACAGAAAAACTACATGCTCCCATACTCACATCTCCATAGCTGGACAAAAAAGCTATTCCTCGTAGGAGGCAATATAAGCCCCTAATGCTACATGGGAGAAATTTAACAGGTGCAGGTAACTAATGAACAGTTGCTCACACACTCATCCACTACGCGGGCAACTAGCTGGTAAAAAACTGCACATTGGATAAGTACCAGTTCACACCAGTATAGATAAAAACCACAATACCATATAGGGGAGATTGCATATATACAACAATATTGATAAACAACAACTCACACGCCGACTATCCACGAGGCGGGTGATTACTGGTATTACAATTGCATAAGGCTTATGTAGGGGCCTATTATACGGTTATGTGTGGTGCACAATGCTGGCTTACATCCAATTGCTGACGCACTTACTAGTCCATTGAAAAGGTTGTCCAAAACATTTCAAGTGCCCAACACAAAATAGTGACCCCCTCTGCTCCCCAGTATACAGGGCAAACAGACATTCTAAAATACTTGGTTTATGTTCATATACAATTTTCGTTCATATGGATTCTGCATCAGAGTTTATGTGAAAACTTCCCGGCACCACCTTTTTATTGTTTTAATGAGTATTTTTGATAAAAGAGGAGACACACAGTTTCCACATTGGGTATCTTGTATATGAATTATCCCTGTTACTTTGTCATTCGTTGTTTTAAAGCGTTATTAATTCTCAGGTGTTGTACTTTGGAAAAGGGCTCAAAAACGTAATATACGGAGGCAGCAAAGCGCAGCTTGACAGTAATATCACAGCTTGTCATGTTATCTGCTCTTATCGTTAAACTAAAGCCATTGAAAAGCATTGAAAATGCTGCAGTATCATAGTGCATTATTTGTGCAGTTAATCTTTGTAATATCCATAAGACAAGTATATTAATCACTAAACCAACAAACTGGTAAAGAGGGACAGAGGGGCCTGCAAGTGTGGGCTATAAAGGAAGAGGAAGGAGAAAGAAGGTGAGGAAAGGAGCTGTTTGGCTGTAGTATAGTGGTGAAAGGGTTACTGCAGATTGCAGCCTATACTAGAGTTTGGTTATCAGGTTACTTTTGAAACTTTCTAGGGTTAAAGGGGTTGTCTCGCTACAATTGCTTTTTATGTAAAGATCCTGCAAAAACAAGTCACTTTGTAATATACGTCCATTAACAGTGTCCTGTCTGAGATATCCCCTCTTGTATGGACTGCATCAGCTCCTCAGGTCGCTATAGCTACAGACCTGTTTGATCTATCCTTTTAGGCTGCCAGCACTGGTCGCTATAGCTACAGACCTGTTTGATCTCTCCTGATAGATTGCCAATGCTGGTCGCTATAGCTACAGACCTGTTCAATCTCTCCTGATAGGCTGAAAGCGCTGGTCACTATAGCTACAGACCTATTCAGCCTCTCCTGATAGGCTGCCAGTATTGGTCGCTATAGCTACAGACCTGTTTGATCTCTTGATACGCTGCCAGTGCTGGTCACTATAGTTACAGACCTGTTCAATTTCTCAAGATAGGCTGCCAGCGCTAGTCGCTATAGCTACAGACTTGTTTGTTCTCTCCTGAAAGGCTCCATATCTCACCATCCACTACAGCTTTGAACGTGAGACTCCCATCACTTTATAGACAATCATCTTACCTATCTCATACGTAAATATGACTTGCAACTACTTAGCATTTGCTTATTTCTGGAGATTCTTGTCATTTAACTGCATTGTTACTGTTTTGCTCCTAAAAATCTAAATTTTAATATTTATTATTTTGTTAGTATTTTTTAAATCCACCTTTTGGTTTTCAATACTGCCTGAATCCTTCTGGGCTCTGGATCAGATTCAAGCATGTCTTAACCAAAATCTGATCCCCGGTCTCTTCTACACGTTCCCAATGTTGGTGCAGACTGGACTTGGATGCAAATACAGCTTTTTTTTTCACCTCTACCCACAAGTGTTTGACTGGGTTGAGATCTGGGGACTGCAGAGGCCAATCCATCAACTCTGCTTCTTTGTCATTGAACCATTTCTTCACCAATCTTGACGCTATCCTTCTAGAACAATATGAGTGACATGTATGAATGGGGCTGCAGTGGTTTTCTGGTGTGCTTTGAGCTAAAAACCTGTCCTAACCCTGTTTGATTGATGTATAAACAGTCGTATGCCAAAATCTGGTGCACTGTGCGACAGATCTAACACTTTTGAAGGTGCCAATGCGTGTCTCACCAGATTCATAAGATTAGACACATTAATGAATTTGTCATTAACGATAAATGCCATTAGGGAAAAAAACTATAAATTATGTCCCTAATAATACCAACAAAGTAACAAAAACTAATTTAGAGTAATTATACAACTATATAAAATGAAATAATCTAAAATTGAGATAAAATTGTATAATGTAAAATTAATACAAAATTATATAATATCCCAAAAATGTAAAATGATGTAATATAAAATTATTATAAAATGATATGATATAAAATTCTATCATATAAATTATAAAATTCTATCATATAAAATTAACCTCGTCACCGCCGCAGTCAGTTTTGACCTCCCTCGTTTTCTACTACCTAATCCCAGCCACGGCCGGATTTCTTTCCACCTACAGTGCCGATAGGTGACACATTTATGCCTGGAGCATATGTACTCTCTATTAAACTATAGCGACAAATTTGAAAAAGGTATATTCTTGACCGAAACCGTGTCTTGAAGTTGCCTACTACTTTATGTATGAAAATTGAAATCGCTCATGGAAAAATTTTATAAAAAAAATCATATAACTTTTTTTAAAATTGATGTGCGGGTGATTATATAAGTTTTGACCTTCCTGACTGAGCCAAATTTTTGACATGTGTCACTTTATGTGTGAATAACTTTTTTACACTTTTACCTATCCATGTGATTCAGAGACTGTTTTCTTGTGGCACATTGTGCTTTAAGTTAGTAAGAAACTTTGGTCCATGCAATCCTTGTTTATTTGTGAAAAATATCCTTAAAATTTGGAAAACTTTGCCATTTTCAAACTTCAAAAATTTCTGCATGTAATACAGATAGTTATTCCACTCAAAATAGTCTATAATTAGTATCTACCATATGTTGACTGTAGGTTGGCAGCATTTTTAACGTTTTTTTTAATGACATTAGGGGGCTTTAAATTTAGTAGTAATTTAGTAGTAATTTTTCACATTTTCAAGAAAACTTGCAACTGATTTTTTTAGGGACCAGTCCAGTGCTGAAGTGTCTTTTAGAGGCCTGTATGTTAGATACCCCCATAAATGATTCCATCTAGGAAATTGCACCCTGTCACGAGTGGCGCCGCAGCCCGCAGGTCCCCTCGTGCCCCCGTGAGTTTCCCTGCGCAGTGAGCGGGTGGCGGCGCAGTGGTCACATCTCGGGCCGCGGGCGCACTTGTTCTCCTAGGAACATTTACTTACCTAGCAGTGATCCTGCTTCCTCGCGTCCCCCTGCCGGTCGGTGCATTCGTCCCCGCTCAATAGGGCTCGCGCGCACCGGCTCTCTTAGATTTAAAGGGCAAACGCGCCGGTAATTGGTTGATTGCCGGCCGCTGAACCTATATGTTCTTCGGCCATGAATCTATGCTACCTGTATTGACCTTCTTTCCTGTCCCCGACTACGAGATTGTCTTCCGATTCGGTACCATGTTGCACCTCGGCTGCCTCCACAAGCAAGTCACATCAGGAGTAGCGACCTGGTGGAATCCCGCCGCGGCAAGTCCATCCCGCCTTGAGTGGATCCACTACTCCAGGTCGTTACACACCCCTTAAAGTATTTAAAACAGCTTTTAGGAAGTTTATTAACTCATTAGGTATTTCACAGAAAATAAAGCAAAGTGAAGGTGAAATTTCAAAATTTTTATCCATTTTTCACTGGAACACAGTAGCTATGACCAGGTAAATTAAACTGAACATCGTTTCCACAAATTCTGTTGTTTTTAGAGACATCCCATTTGTGAACCTGGAGCGCTATTTGGCTTATTCACAAGTCTCAGAATAAGATGTCACAGGTGTCCCGGAAGTCTTTGTTAGACTACCAGGCTGCTTGGAAGCCATCCACTGCTGCTATAGATTGCAGAAGCTAAGAGTGAGCTCTGGCCATGGGTGATGCAATGTTTGACCAGCTGTAATATAGAGTTGGTCCCATGCTGTGATCATGCAAGCTTCGCTTGTGAGCTTGCACAATCCTCATGACATACCCATGCGTCAATTTGCGGGAAGTTACTTCCTACTATGACATATGGGTACATCAAATGTTGGAATTGGATTAACTATGATTGATAGTAATAGCTACTTATCTATTGCAACATTCCATCCCCAAGATTAAGGGCTTGTTCCCATGGCAGGTTTTTCAGCCAGTTTTACAGACGGTTTTGAAAGCCGCCTGTAAACCAGCTGTCAAACTTTTTTAACGGACCTCTATGGAAAATCCATGCAGCGGTCCCCGTGGCACGGATTTTCTGCCAGGCGGTTTTTTAGACCACTGGCGGTTCAAAACACATTGAACATGTTCATTCTACCGCCAAGTTTTCGGGCGGAACATTAATGCGAAGGGGGGAGGGCTTTTCTCCGCAAACCGTGGAGAAAAGCCGTCCCACTGCGGCAATGCGCATGGCCCCAAAACAGATAATCAGATAAATCAACCGGTATTTGCTCTGTGCCATAAGACTGACCGTTCTGTAGGAGGAAGAGCATTGTAACGTAGTAGAAAGAGAATAGTCTCCAAAAAAATGGGAATCTAGCAAGAGAACAGAGTGACTTTTAATGACTTTATTTACTATTTTGCGATAGGCAAACTTAAACTCTATCAGTTCTCAATCTATAAAGCACTAAAACGTAACTTTTATTATATATATGTAACGCCGCGCGCTGCGGTCCGACGCCCGGGCCGTGGTCACTCACGCCTCCCAGCTCCTGCCACCTTCCGTGCCGCGGACCGGGCATCCGACCCCAGGCACAGCCAGCCCCGGCATGCTCTGCGCCACTACTTACCTGGCTGCATCCAGCTTCCTCCTTCAGCGCCATGCAGCAGTCTCTGCTTCTGCCTGCACTTTCCCTGCCGGCCACTAGGGGCCGCGTGCGAGCAGCTTCCTAGATTTAAAGGGACAGCACCTAATTGGTGCTCCCTTTCCACCTATGGCCTTTGAGCTTGGGCGTTATAGGGAGGCCCCTTGCTGCTGTCGGCGCCCTATTGCTGGTGTCCCTGCGTTAGCAACGTTTGTCTGCGTTTGCTGGCGTTTCCTCTGACTGTTCCGCATTCGACGTTTCTGCTCCTGCCTTGTCAGTCCTGCCTAGCCCGTTCTGCCTACTCGGGTTCTGCACTCCGGTGTCCTGCCTATTCTAGTACCACGCTCTCGTTTTTCCTGTGCCTACGCCACCTGCTTTGGCTGTCACCACTGGGTCCTGCGTCGGGGGTAGCAACCTGGGGGATTCCCTGCAGCAAAGCCCGTCCAGCCTTGCGGCGGGCTCCGGTGAAGACAAGGGGCCCCTTAGACTCTGTTCCCCGGCGTAGGCTACGCCAACTCCTAGCGGTGACCAGTGGATTCACCTCCCGCTCGCTGAGCACCCAAAATGGACAATACACCCCTAGATGAGATCCATGAGGAGTGTTGAATCCAAGATGGAGCGACTTCTGAAAGGTTTCATATTGAAAATGAGACCCCAAAGTCCATTAGGTGCTCCTCCTACTCTAAGGCTTGTGGTTGAGCCAAATAGTACATTAAGGCCACATATGGCCACATTATCTCTGAAAACAGCAGAATCTGGGGAATCAATATTAAGTTGCATTTCCCTGAACACATCTACCGTGTTCTTGCAAATAATGGATAAAAATTTAACATCTGCAAAAAAAAGTGACATTTTGAAATTTCACCTCCACTTTGCTTTAATTCCTGTGAAACGCCTAATGAGTTAATAAACTTCTTAAATTCTGTTTTAAATACTTTAAGGGGAGTAGTCTCTTAAATGAAGTCATTTATGGGGGTATCTTCCATAAAGGCTCCTCCAAGCCCCGTCATAACGGGACGGGTCCCTATAAAAAATTTATTTAGCAAATTGTCTTGAAAATGGGCACCATTTGTACTAAGTTTCTAAGCCTCCTAATGTCAAAAAAAAATAAAAAGACAATTAAAAAATGATGCAAACCTACAGTGGACGTAGGGCAGATGCTAGCTATAAACTATCGTGTGTGGAATAACTGTCTTACATGCAGAAATTTTTAAAGTTTGAAAATGGTAAATTTTGGTAACATTTTTCATGATTTTTTAAATATTTTTCACAAATAAACAAGGATTTTGTGGACCTAAATTTCTTACTATCTTAAAGCACAATGTGTCACGTGAAAAGCTGTGAATCACTTGGGTAGGTAAAAGTGTCAAAAAGTTATTCTCACATAAAATGACACATCAGATTTCAAAAATGGGGCTCTGTCAGAAAACCCAAAACTGGCTCCGGTGGTGATGGGGTTAAAAGCAATCAAAAAAAGTGTCCCCCCAAAAATGAAACCAATAAAAATGTCAATTAATCCTGTAAAAACGTCCCTACACAGCTCCGTATACAGAAAAATAAAAAAGTTATGGCTCTCAGACTATAGCGATGCAAAAATGTGTTTTCCTTTGTGAATAAAATGTTTTTATTGTGTAAAAGCAGTAAAACATAAAACAAATTATACAAATTGGGTATTGTTGTGATCGTAAAACTAGCATGACATTTATGCCGCACGGTGACGCTGTAAAAAATAAAACTAAAAAACACTACTAGGATTGCTGTATTCTGTTCAAAACACTTCACAAAAACCTTGATAAAAAGCGATCAAAGTGTCATATGAATCCCATAATGGTGCAAACAAAAACATCAACTCATTCCAGAAAAAAAAAATCCATTTATCAGCTCTGTATACAGAAAAATGAAATAAAATGTTATGGTTGTCAGACTATGACGACATTTAAATGTAATTTGTATAAACACAATTCTATTGTGTAAGAGTAGTAAAACATGAAAAACTATATAAAATTTATATCATTGTAATTGTACCGACCCCCATAGTAAAGTTATATTGTCATTTATACCGCGTGGCAAACGCTGTCAAAATTAAGCCAACCAAAAAATGACGTATCTCCGTCCCCCCCATTTTTATGGTCCAATGCTAAAAAAACAATGGAAAACCTGTGCGCCCAAAATGCACAATACTCCCTTAGATGAGATCACTGAAGGGTGTTGAATCCAAAATGGGAAGACTTCTGGAAGGTTTCAACTGTCCTGATACTGCCAAGTTCGGGTGAACGTAGAAGAAATTGCGTAACAAATTTAGGAGTGCTTTTTTTTCCATGGGAAGGGGGGAGGTAAGAGAGCGGGATGAAGAGCTGAGAATATAGGTTTCCCCAAGTAAAAATTTTACATATTCAGCTAAAAATAACAAGAGAATTGAGATATATGCGAAAAATATAATTTTCATTTTCATACCAATGTTATTAAGAAAAAAATTCTGGTTTAAAAACCTTTTGGTGGGTTGATATACTTCAATACACCCCACTGATATATACCCTTAAGGTTTGAAGGTTTCCAAATTTTAATGGTTCTTTTAAGGAGTGACTTGTAGGCAACTTAGTGTGTTGTCCCACAATCCTTTAATGGCACAATAAAATAATATTATAATGAAAAGTGAGACCCCAGGAGTCCAGGGTAGAGTTGATCTTCCTCGCAATTCTGATGACTTGTGATTGCGAGCCAAATCAAGCTCAACATACAGAGCCACATATTGGGATAATCTCTTTAACAATGGTCAGAATCTGGAATGAAATTGAAAGTCTTGAGCGCATTTACACATGTGTCACCTCTATAACGAGTAGAGTTCACGTCAAGTGAATAAAGAAATATATAATAAATGAAAACACTCTGAAAATTTCTAGAAATTTCATACTTCACTTTGACTTAATTACTTAACTGTGAAATTCTACCTAAATGGTTTATAAATAAACCTTCCTAAAACACTATTTTCAATTACATAAATGGGGTGTAGGTTGCACTCATCTTAATGGAGTTAATTAAATGGGGAGAGTTGCCCTAACATACAAGGCCTCACAAAAGACACACGTCCGCTAGACTGGACACTACGCTCCCTGAAACCAAAATCTAAGGTACTGGGCAATAAACTATTCTGGACAAATTTAGAGAAAACAAATAACTAATAGCCATTATCTAGGCCCCGCTAATATTATCGATAAAAAAAATAAAATCAAAACAATTAAACCACCAACAAGACGAATAGTAAATAATAATAGTTATATCTTTCTAAGATTATCATATAAGATGTTCTTTATTTACTAATTTATTGTATAACATATTGAAAACCTTTATCTAATGTTTCTTTCTAACTAATAATGGAACTATAATAAAGACAAAGCTGAGACATATTACATTCAACTCACCTACACATAAGAAACTATAAAAGAAGGGACTGAATCAGTCTTACTGCGAAACTATTTTTCAATACAGAAGATGAGTGTTTAAACATCCTAGGCTGAACGTAAGCCACCATATCCTATTGGGACCACAAATTTCTTATACAAACAATGCTGTCACGATAAAATCATGATAATCTTGAATCAAGCATGCGATCGCGGGTACAAATAAAAAGTATACAAAAAAGAGTTCATTCCCACAATTAAGGTGACACATGCTCAAGATTTTCTCAAAAACATAAGGCTCTGAGTCAGAAGGAGAGGACAAAACTGGCTGCGTTCAGGAAAAAGGGGTTAATACAACAAGTTACCATTTGAATTCTACACATTTACTCTCTCCTCTTCTCTATAGAAACTAACTGCAATCCCATCTTGTAGATATTGCGGATATCACTAAATAGAAAAAAATTATTTATACCTAAAGTATTACTACCTTCATTCTCATTTTTTCTATTCTTCGATTCTTCTCTACAAATTAAGAAATCTATAACAAAAATATAATACATTTCTATACCCAATAAACATTGTAACATGACATTTTGTTCATCAAAATGAGTGTAGTCGCGAGAACATGTAGAGCAGGAATTTTACATACTGTATAAAATTTTTAGGAATTTATTTTTGCTCCAATTTTTTGTTTATTTTTTCGTTTTTACTAAATGAAATGAAACAAATTTTAATCAATGTGATCATTGTGACATTGTTAATGTTCCTGCTCTCAGCCTATATTCGTTTTATACCAGTAGAGGACACCCTAGGAAAGAAAAAAAAAGTAATGAATAATAAAGGGAAAAAAAGACAAAGGGGGACAACACGAGAGGTATCTGTGGACTTTGAGGGAGTGAGCAAAGCAAAGTATCACCAATACACAGTTTTTATCCAGTTTACTGCGACATGCTATGCTCCAAAATGCGCGTAACTTTATTATATTTATCTTAGTTCCCCGTTAATATGAGAGATAATTATGGAAATCATGATGCAGCAGATAATACTATTATCTCGACATCCGCGTATCTACTCCTGTAAAATGAATAAACAATGAGTTCTTCTCAATTGATAGATAGACTGTATTGTTATGGAGAGAAAATACTACAGATAAACAATTTCTTTATTTATTAACTTTAGATATAATTATATTTTTTCTAATCTTTATATTACACTATAAATTAAAATTTGTTTATTATTTAATTTCAAACTCATTTTAGATTATTTAATTTGCATAAAGATTTAAATTATTCAATTAAACTAACATAAGTTAGTTTAGATCACTTAAGTGGTGTTATTTTTGTATTTTTTTGCCTATTGGCAATAAGTTTATTTAGCATTACCCCAGCAGTCAGTCAGAATCCTGATGGGTCTAATTTAAATTTACACATTTGTGGCACATGACTCACGGCACTTATCCTGCAACACCTTTAGAAACCACCATACAACAGGTTCATACATACTGTCTCATTCTACATTCATATAAAGTGATTTAGAACTGGTCAATTGGTGCGGGTTTTCATACATGTCGTCTCTTTCATACCCATAGTTTAGTGTGCAAAATAACTCATCTTGTAGGATACTCTCAGGAAACCTCATCTCTCTTTGCTACCCTTTTCTGCACTTTTTACAGTGACCTTTAACCTTACCCTGCAGCCAGTTTTTGGTCTTTCTGACAGAGCCCCTTTTTTCAAATCTGATACGTGTATAATTATATCTAACTCAAAAACTTAACCTTATTATTTAAATGCATCTGCCTATTCAGAGATGATATTACAGAGAGGATTATATTTTTATGTCTCACATTACACGTATAAATATTGATACATTTTGGTCCATAAAACCTGTGTTTATTTGTGAAAAACAAATTGTGAATATTTAATTAACATACTGCCATTTTTTGAAAGTCTAAATTTTTCTGCATTTAAAACACACAAAACAGTTAATAGTTAACATTTACCGTACAGCTACATTATTGTGGCATAATTTTCCCATATCGTTCTACTTTTTTAAACATTAGAAAGCCGATAAATTTAGTAGTAATTTTTTTCAGATTTTTAAGAAAATCTGCAATATTAATTAAAAACAATGTTATTGTCATACACTATTTATATAATGTAGACATAGCTGTGTAGAAATGTGGGTTTTTATGCGATGATGATGTTTTTGTTGGTAACATTTTGGGACTTTTATCACTTCATGAACCAACTGCCTTGACCTTAACCAAGGTTGCGGGAATGGTTCCTCTAGGTGTCATATGGTAGTGCAGTGTGGTAGGCCTATCCCTGGGTATTGCAGAAACATAGTTATCATTGTAAAACTAATCACAAAATCTTTCACTAATACTTATGGCAAAGTTGAAGATTGGTTGCTATGCATGTTGGAGAGCAGTTGGTCGGTAAGTGTATGTTGGGTCATTTGTGTAATTATCAAGAAGTGCTTTGAAAACACCATTGTCTGGTGTATATATTTCAGAGGACAAGACTTTAAACAAAAGGAGAGGATGAAAGAAAATTTTAGGTGATAGACTGAGACCTTTTGGGCAACTTATAACCTTTTATGACACTGAATAAAACATTTCATTATATCACTACTAGAGTTGATCGAATTTTTAGAACTCAAACCAAACCAAACATTTTACTGTTCGTTCGAGTAAAGTTCTAGTTTTATTTCGACACGCCTTTTTCAGTTTAGTTTTCAGTGGCTTTCTGCCCTTTTAGTTGCCATCCAATAAGTGCAGAGTGTCAAAAGAGTCATTGCTGAGGCGTAGGGCTCTCATTGGCTGCTAAAATCACATGACCATGTTATATATATTTCAACTAGTAATGCCTTGTGAAATGCCATTTTCATCATCACTCACTGTAACGATACTAACGTGGCTCTAGTTAGTTAGATCAGCAATTTCACTTCTCCATAGAACTAGCAATATATAGGTGAGTTCTGGTATTGCAGTGCGTGCTTGCATCTTTCCCACACCCAAAAGCTTTAATATTTGGTCGACATTTCAGTACTCACATAATGCCTAACTATCAAACACATGGATATATTTATTTCAGGTGCATGGATTTGCTTTTTTCTTTCTTTATTGCCCAAAAGTTTTGTTTGGGTTTTTAAATAATTGTTTTTCCCCACTGTCCCCCAAAATCTCCTTTTGTGTCCAAAAGGGGGTTTTGGCCCCCCCCCTCAGGAAGCAGGGGCCCCCTAGCAGCTGTACCACTGTAACTCCTGTAAACTACGCCCCGCTTTTCCCAACTGTTTTTCATCTTTTCAGTTTGCCATTGAAAAAGGGTTTTAAGTATTTTTTGGGCCCCTCAATATATTCCCCCTCACTCTTAAGCCAAATTTTCTTCAATAAAATTTTTTTCCCGTATCCATTTTAAATGTTAAGGATGTTAATTTCCCGCTTCTCAAAAAATATTTTTATAAAAAATTTTCCCCCAAAAAACTTCTCCCATAGATTTAAAATTTGGGGGTTTGAAGTTTTGAGTTCGAATAGAACTTCAAAAAGAAACCCCCAAAATTCGAGGGTTTTAATTGAAATAGAACTTTTTTTCGGTTCACTAGGGATGAGGGGGTTTTAATCGCCCAAAGTTGAAATCGGGACGATTTTTAGGTGATCGGGAAAAATTTCCCATCACGCGTATTTTAGCTGACAATCTGCAAAAATCTAAATTCTATCGCGCCATTTTCTCCCCTTCCCTTATTTTTGGGGGCCCCAAATCAGCTTAGAGCATAGAAACAGGGTGAGCCGGGTTTTTGGGAAAGTCATGACCCGTGATTTTGTATGGGTTTTCATTGGGTGGAAAAAATCACATGACCCCCGTTTTTTTCATAGAACAGCATTTCCTTTTCGCATCAGTTTTGTTTTCGTGTTTTCTCACTTGAGCGGACGTTGTGCTTGGTTTTCTCTAAAAACAGTTAAACTCAAAAAGACACATTTTTTCTCTTTTTTCAAAACAGACAACTATGCTTTTTGCTGGGGGAAATTAGAATATTGGTAGATTTGAGAATTTCAGCTTTTAGTTAGTTAGACAAAAGTTTTAAAAAGGGGTTTATGCTTTTACAGCGGGGGCGGGGGGGGGTGGGGGTTTTTCGGACGAAAAACAGGGCAACCAAGGGGGCAGGCTTTTGAAATGAGGAGGTATTTTGTGCAGCCGGGCCTGCCTTTTAAAACCCGCATTGAAAAAGGGATTTTTTTTCCCCTTTTTTCCCAAAACACCCCCGCCCCCTGAGGGGAAATTGTTTCTTTTATTTTGTGCAGCCCAGTTTTGTTTTAAAGAGACAACATTGTAATCATTTAGGATACAGAAATTTTCTAGTAACTGCTAGTGTATTTCATTGGTGCTAAAAACCACCTTTCTTATCCGTATAAATTTTATATAAGATGTTTTTCCACTTTTGTGCAGCCCAGTTTTGTTCTAAAGAGACCACCTTGTACTTACATTAGGATTACAACGAAATTCTTATAGTAACTGATTGGTTGTATTCATTGGTGCAAAAAAACATTTCTTATATCAGTATTAAATTTTAAATAGCTGTTTTTCACTTTTGGTGCAGCCCCAGTTTTGGTTCCAAAGAGCACCTTGTACTTACATAGGATACAGAAATTTTCTAGTAACCTGCTGGTGTATTGTTATTGGTGCAATCAATATCCCCTTATATTATTTGTATAAACTGTTAAATAGCTGTTTTTCACTTTAGTGCAAGCCCAGTTTGTTCAAAAAAAGCACCCTTGTATTTACATTAGGATATTTTTTTTTTTTTTTTTTTTTTTTTATTTTTTTTTTTTTTTTTCAGAAATTTTCTAGTAACTGTTCTCGTGTGTCATTGCGGCAAAAAACGCAATTCTCTTTGAATAGTTTTTATTGCGCTCGGTGAATCTCAGTTGGCGCAGATAGCGCACTTGTATGATAGTTTCGTTGAAATAATATCAATTCCTATTCCTACTGGGGCACAGTTCGTAAATCCTTGGGACTGAAGAAGGAACACTGTTGATTTGGTCGTTACGGTTATTCCACCAGACCGCATTTTCTCATGCGTACTAGATAGAAACAAATCTGTTCTAATCCCTAGTTGGCTGTAGGTAAAAATTAGAGGGATTTAAGTTTAGCTGTGATTTGCCGTTCATTTCAATAAGAGGACTTCAGAAACTCTCCATACATTCTTAATTTTTTCTCTTTCTGAACATGGAGCGGTATGCAAGGTGGTAAGCGAGCCAAAGAGGGGTGTAGAGGTAGAGGTACGAGAGAAGGTGCTCCTTCCAGTGCTGGTGGACAACTCCAAGCCAGCGGATCGTCGTCTTGCGGACAGTCAGGCCTGTCATCGTGGGTTCAGGGCCCTTGTGAATTCAGTGTAACGTAACACGTAGCACAATCTGTTCTTCAATGGTTAATGACAATCTGCACTCCAGCAGTCATTACCTCCCTCGTCCTCCCCAGTCGACGGCCCAAAAATGTCACGTCTTACTTCATAGTCAGCATACCGTCCAACATGAAGCAAAGGCAGCCCAAATGTCTATTCGTGTTACCCACACTGTGGATAATCCATTTCTGAAAGATCTCTTGATGAAAAATGCGGTTGGAGGTCAGAAGGCATTTCAAACAGATAAACGAGGCCATAAAGAGGATGATTTTGTCTGCTTTGACGCCCTAATTGTTGATGCCCATCAGAGAAGGAGAAGGATGCCGGTAAATCGGCAAAAATCCCGGGGTGGGTCAGCAACGTCTTGTAGTCCTGTTGCTTGTAGCCCGCAGCTCCAGGCATGCAGAATGTCAGGA
The DNA here is from genome assembly GCA_025379985.1 of Phyllomedusa bahiana. Taxonomy (NCBI): domain Eukaryota; kingdom Metazoa; phylum Chordata; class Amphibia; order Anura; family Hylidae; genus Phyllomedusa; species Phyllomedusa bahiana. The sequence goes on from JAODAL010003284.1 coordinate 139,269, forward strand.
CAGGAATCCAATGTGTTGAGATGATGATGATGACGACATTGCGGGAAATCCAACATGGTCTTTTCAGCAGTAATATTTGCCTGCCGAGCACTTCATCACTGGACGAGGATGAAGACGATGGGGTAGTGTTCAGTAGGGTGTCACCGCCTCAAAAAGGGAAGCGAGGGCGGGCTCGCACAAGTACGCTGAGATTTTTCAGCCAGCCACGATCAGGCAGACATACAACGGTCCTCGCTTATCGCCGTCAAGAAAGGTCCAGGACGTCTCAAAGCCTGGCTTTTTTCGAGCAAGCCTCTGATTCATATGCCGCTTTGCCCGTGTTAAACGCATCAGTTGAGGGTAGAATCTTAGGTGTTAACCACCACCTATTATGTCTAGTCACATGCAGCGAATGCAATGAGTTGAATGGAGGGAAACAATTTCAAAAATAACGTCACCACACCCGATCACGAGCTTCCAAACTCACTGTTTCACAACCCTCTGTCTCCGTCTCTCCTCCTCCCGCAATGACAAGCATTCCTAGCTGCCATGTCTCTCATGTCTTGATCAAGGATCAGGCCTATGCTTCAGCTATACCGTCGCCCGGATGACGAGATCCTCCTTACCACAGAGACCCATCCTACCCCTTCTCCTTCACGCCAAAGTTTGACCTGCACACAGTACAAGCGCACAGTCTTAGTAGCCAGCTTCTGTCTACCAGGTTTGGAGCTAAATAAACAACTTTAACCCAAACCATCCCAAAGCCCAATAGCCTGAATGTCGGCATTGACAGGCTTTTGGCCTTGGAAATGTTGATTTCCTGTCTGGTGGACACAGATGGGTGTGTGGCCTCATCAGGACCTTGCCTGCCCCCAATACCAGAATGCCAAAGCAGAGATTTCTTTGCCAGAAAAGCGCGTCCTGCCATGGCAGCCCTGTGTCATCTAAAAATTTCAAGGCGTTCATTGAATCTGGTGTCCGGCAAAGTACATCTCAACCACAGATACATGGTATAGTAAGCCCGGCCAAGGCTGCTTATCTCTGTGACAGCTCAATGTAGGTGAGCTGGGTGGATGTCTCTGGTGATACTCTCTGGCTCGGAGCACGCTCTTCAAAACGCAGGGATGGTGCAGGGTTCTTTCCCCCAAGGTCCATGGTAGCATCACGTGCCCATAGAAACCAGGCCGTGTGAAATTAATCTGTCTTGGAGACCATCAACACACAGGTCAGGAGCTGTGGAAGGCTCTTCGCAACGAGACCGAGCGCTGGCTGGGTGACAAGAACCTTGTGCCAGGCAAGGTGGTGTGTGATAAGGTCGAAATCTGCTGGTCGCCCTTAAGATCGGTAGGCTGGAGCACATCCCTTGCCTGGCACACGTCATGAACCTCGTCATTCAGAAATTTCTAAAGCGCTACCCGGGTCTGGACTGCTTGCTGAGGAAGGCTCGAGGTCTGAGCTCACACTTCGCCGTTCGCACCCTGCTTCGTCCCGCCTGGCTGCGTTTGCAGTGTCAGCTCGGTCTCCCGTCAACCATCTCATGGTTGACGTGGCAACACGCTGGAATTCCACCCTCCCCTGCCCAGCGATTGTGGCAGCAGCGCAATGCCATTACGCGTTTCGGGAAATGACACCAAAGGCCCCGACAAGCAGGGGGTGGGACCTCGGGGTGTTGAAGCCACCCGGGGTGGGGCCCGGTGAAAGAAACTCTGCCCCATTTTCCTTTTTCAGTTTTTTAAGAACCTTTAAAAAAGGTTTAGTGCGGACAATTCCCTTTGTCAGCATGAGGGTTTTTGGTGATTTAGTTTGGAACATCGTTGGACACTCTGAAACATCAGGTTTTACCAGCAAAAAGAGGAGGAGAAGGGAAAAGATGCCCGGGAAAGGAGTCTTTCTTCCCTCGAAACCCGAAAGGGCCCCCCCGTTTTACAAATTTACCCGGGCTTCATTTTGGCAGTGGTTTAGGGTTTTCCCGGGGTAGTGCAAGGGGGGCGCTTTTGCAATTTCCCGGGTGAAACATCTGAGGGAAGTAAAGGGTGGTGAAAACTGTGGGAGGAAGCGGAGGGGGGGGAGGAGGGGAGGAGGTATTCCTGGACAGACGTTACCCATGTCCCCGCCTTGGGGAAAAAAAGGGTTTGGGACGGATTTGGGGGGCCGGGGGGTGGGGAAAATGAGGGGGATCAGTTTTTCTGTGCCCTCGCCCAGGGGCTTGGGGGAAAACAAGGCTCCCTCTTTCACATGGTGTTGGAAAGCTCCATTTTCCCCCAAACATGAACCCGATTAAAGGCCATCAAACTGAAAAAACCGTTATGGGTGGGGGCCCCCCTTCCGTTCCCCCGGGGGCCCAAAAAAAAACCCCAGCCCCTTTCCTTCCACCCACCCAAATAGGGTTTAAAAAGCAGGAATTGGGACAGTGTGATTGATCAAAATGGAGAAAATCTGTTGCGTCTGCTTCCGTTCTTCAAATATTTCGGTGGAAACCCCGTCCCGGGAAAAATGCCACAGCCGCAGGCATTGTGGCAGGGAAATTAATGGGGGACCTCTGGCAAACTTTATTTTTCCCCCTCCCCCCCGCATTTTAAAGCAGGGGAAAAAATAAAACACACAGAGACCCCCGGTTAAAAATCATGGGGCCCCGCAGCCAAGCGTATATTGAGTGTACCTTCCCCCCAGTGGAGGAGTCCCTTACAGACAAACGCATCCGGGCTTTCCACAAAATAAATTTTACGTTTGAATTTCATCAAGATGAAAAGGCAAAGGATTCTTATGATTTTTGTGGCCCCAATTGCCCCAGGTCACCGATTAGTTGTGGGCGCCCTTTACCTTCCCCTTTTTAAAACAGAAATTGTTCCCCTTGAAAAAAAAGTTTTTAAAAAAGATCTTTTTTTACTTTCATTTTTTATTCTCAGTTCCCAAAGGGGCTTTTGCTGGTTTTTCGGTGAGGAGGGCTGTAAAAAAAACACCAATTGTTTCCCCGGTTTCATGAAAAAAACCCTATTCCCTTTACTCACGTCAAACCTTTTAAAAATTTTTGCCCCTGTAAAAGGGGTTTTGGGGGGCATGGTGCTGTGGATACGCTTAATCAAGGTCCCTTTGGGGAAAAGAATTTTGGTTTTTAAAATGGCTTTTTTCCCCCACAATTTTTTAAAAGTGGCCGAAAAAAGCCCCTTTTTTTAATTTTTTTTGGGGCATGGCCCGTTGAAATGCAGCATACTACAGGTCCCATTTTAAAAAAAAGTGGTTTTTTTTTCGGAAATTTTTTCTTCACAATTGTCAAGAGTGGCCCAAAAAGGGCATGTTTTTTAATTTTTGGGGGGAAAGTTGCTGTGAAAAAACAGCTATATACAGGGGCTATTTCAAAAAAAAGTGGTTTTCCCAACAGCATGTGTTTTCACAATTGTTTAAGAGTGGTCTAAAAGGTTTATGTTTTGAAATTTATGGGGCATGGGGCTGTCAAAAACAGGAAAAGGTAGGACACTTTTTAATAAAAAAAAACTTGGTTTTTTTCAAGATCTTTAACATTGTAGGGAAAACCCGTTGTGAGAAACCCGTTTTAAAACAACCCAAAGAAAAAGGAAAAAGATTTTGGTGGGGTTCCTTCCCCATTTTTTAAAAATGTGGTTTTTTTTGAATTTAAAATACTATTTATGTACAAAAAAGGGTGATAAAAAATTCCTCGAATTTTTCAAGGAGGTACAGGGACTTGAACAGTGTGGTATTCAGGGCAAGGTTTATGGGACATTCGCCCCCCAAGAACAGAGCAATTTTCCCCCAAAAACTTTTGAGAAAAAAAGAGAAAAAAAAGCAAGAAAAGGCCTGGGGAAACAGGAACGTAAAACCCCCAGCTTTCCCCAAGTGAAGCTCAATTGGTCCGTATATCGGGGGGCAAGCGCTTCGTAGATCAGAATTTTTCAGGCTCCAGGTCTTGATGTGTATGAAAAAGGTGGGGGTTTTTTAGTCCACCCCGCTTCCGCACTCTGCTTCGCACGCCCTTTTTTCGCGCTGCGTCATAAGGGAATTTTGCGTGTTAATGGATGAGGCGCCCTCCCCGGGCTCTCACCGTACCCACTGAATCGGGCCCTGCTAGTGAACCTGGTGTTATTAGTGCCGGACCCCAAACCCTTGCTCCTCAAAAACCCCCCCATTGAAAGTCCACCCCTCCCTCTGAACTGCGTGACCCACGTTTACGCCGTGATCTTTAAATTTCCGAATGCGGAATTTCAGAAGGCCTCGTTGACCTTTTTGGGGCATTACGTTTGTTCACTTCTAATGTACAGTGGAACAATGTACCAGTGGGGAAAGGCAAGTTGCTTGCGCAGGTAAAGGAAAAAGAGTTGTTTTTAATTTGTTTTTTTTTGAGAAATTTTCTGTGATGGTCCCTAAGGGGACCCGTGGGGTTTTTGGGTCATGCGGGTAGGATATGGGTAGTCAATGTCCGTTCAAAATAAATGGTGGTTTAAAGACCCTTTTTCCGGGACTTTTTAAAACTGTGGGTAGAAGGTTTAATGGGAATGGGTCCGGAAGATTAGTCAATGTCCGTTTAAAAAAAAAAAGGTGTTTCAAAAACTCCTTTTTCCAGCACTTTTTAAACTGTGGGGATGCAGGTTTAAGGGTCATGCTGCGGTCCAGGACAGGGATGGTCAATGTCCAGTTCAACTAAAATGGTGGTTGAAAGACTCCTTTTTCCGACACTTTTCAATCTGGGGGTCATGCAGGTTTGGGGATCATGCTGCGTTCCAGGACAGGAATAGTCAATGTCCAGTTCAAGTAAAATGATGGTTCAAATCATACTGCCTTCTGGCACTTTTTAATTTGTGGGTCATGCAGGTTTAAGGGTCAGGCTGTGGTACAAGACAGGGATAGTGAATAGTCTGTGACTTTTTTTCTGTGACTTTTATAACCTAAGTGTGTTGCCTAAGATGTAGCACGTATCCATTTGACTGTTGTGGATGTTAGTTCCAGCTTCACCTCTCTTGTTTGGGTGTAAGAATGAAGGTGTTGTTCCTCTCCCATAGACTTTAATGGTCATCAGCGATAATCTGTTATCGACTATCGGAAATCGTCATGATAATTGCCGATATTGACTATCGAATCGATAACGATAGTTGACACAATCGCTCATCACTACTGTTCACTTAACACTAATCACTACAGCTAAAATAATGGACTAAACCTCAAGACCTTGTCACCCTTAACACCTGAGGTAATGGATGAATTGAATTGACACCAAAATTTTAACTTTAGACTTTCTGAGGACAATAATAGTGAATGATCTGATGACAAAACAGGGAAGGTGAAGTAAAGTTCACTGAATTAGTAGGAAAGCCTAGGTAAATAATGGTCTATGGTGTTTTTACTTTTTTGCTTAATTTCTATGGAAATGGTTTATCAGATATATTAGATTAGAATGACCCGTACATGTTTGTCTGTGCTTGCTCTTATTTATATATTCTTGCAGCAGGTAAATATTAGGCAACACTTGTGAACTAGATTTAAGCCCAAAAGCCTTCATTGAGTCTAATAACTGTAGTACATAGATTCTATCAATATCTTATTAACCCTGCACTAGACCATTGTGCAGGTAAAACTGACCATTAAAGGGGTTTTGCCACGATGTAATGTTGACGTGGGATCCTCCAAAATGGGTTTTTATCACTTTTCTAAATATATGTGATTACAAAAAGTGAAGCCTGTGAGAGCTACAGCATTGCTCATTCCCCCTTAGTTTCCTGAAAGTTTACATTAGACATGACCAGGAGCTGACAGGGAGCTGATATGCCGGGCTTGCGTGTTTGCACTTCTTATCTGATGACAGGGAACATGAAGGAGCTTGCAAGGGGCTGGGGAGAAAGTGCAGTGTATGAGGCTCTCTGCTGTATAGAGAATCCACTGATTGTAATGTAATTATTTGAGTAAACTTTGCAGACGCTCCCTGGTTCCTCGCTCTCTGCTCACCCCCTCCTTCTCACCCCTGCAGCCGTTCATGACTCAGCATGCTTTGTTTATCTTCTCTCCTGAGCAGTTAAGAGTTAAGGAACTCACTTTGTGGCAAAACCCCTTTAATCCTAGCTTGAGTAAGGTTTCTGCTTATCACTTAACATGATACACAATGCCACTGTATGGTGCCTTCATATGTCACCATGTTACAGAATTATTTTCCCATAGAAGGATTTTCTTGGTGAGGGATATCTCCATAGTATGGTAGCATAAAAAAATCTGTAGGAATGCAATGGTAAATACATCTGTATGATGGAACACCAATTCATACCATATTAACCAGTATACAGTACTTTTACAAGGTTTATCATGCGCAAGAGTGGATTCTCTATACCAACTACGAGCTTGACGTAAGGCCGTTCCGAAGAATGGAGTCTAAGGAGCCTCTTGGTCTTCACCCTCAACTCCCACAAAGGGGTTTCAACTCTACGGCAGGGAACTTCCAGGTTGTTATCCGTGATGATGCCACTCACAGTGAAAGCTGGCATGCAACCATGGTACAGGAGGGTGATGCAGAGGTGTAGTCAATTAACAATTGAAATGTCAAGGCAGGGGCCATTCAATCATTATCCGGATCACGCACAGGAGTTCAGGATTAAAATCAAATCCACCTGGCCTTGGAGTTGAAGAATTTGGCATTGTAAAGGCTGGTTTGGATATCACAACATCATTCTGTGCTATTTGGTGCTACTCTCATTGCCATCTTTGTAGTTCTCAGCCTCTGATCACCGGCCACATTGTACAGCCTAGTATTGATCTAGAGCCATGGATATTGCCTTTGCAGAGTGACTTTCCTCTCTTACTGCCTAGTTTACACTGCTAGCTCCATGACTCTATTAACTATGGACAGTGGTCTGCTGTCTCATGCATTCAAAGGGGCTTTTACACAAAGGTGAATCCATAGATAGAAGGGTTTTAGAAGCTGGGGCCCGGACATCCCCATCACAGCTGACGGAACAGTGCTGGCTGTGCTCCTGGATCCATTGAATCACCGTGGACTTGTCTGGTCTGCACAACTATAAACATCTCAACTTCCCCAGATTTGTTGTGTCTGAAGCATGATTTTTCTATTTGGGCCAGGATATCAACTTTAATGCTGCACCCACCACATCAGCACCAAAAAGCACCTAGCAACATAAAGGGCAGACCCCGTCTCATCAAACAGACGCTGTTCTTTGTAACATAAATTCCATCATAACAAATGCATTTCTCTGGCGAAGGGACTGGCAGAGAGAAGAGGCAGATAAGTAGCTAGGGGAGAGGTAGATCAGCCAGGCAGCCGAGCTGAGGATGGATTGAAGGGGAGCATGAGTGCTAGATGGTAGTCCACAGAGATGTTACAGTAGTCTGGGCAGGAAATTATGGGGGTATACAGAATCCAAGTCAAGAAAGGAGTTGATTTGGGAAATGGTTTTCAGGTGCAGACAGCAAGAGGTAGTAAGGGCTTCTAAGTGTGGATACCTCAAGGCAGCGGTCTTTTGGTAATGGAGAGAGTGTGTAGTCATTATCAGTGACTGATAGATCTGATGTAGAGGTTGAATAGGATGAGGGAAAAAAGGGAAAGGGGAGTAAGAGTGGAAGATGCTAAGGGCGACATGTCCGAAAAGTGGCATATCTATGCCAGTTTTAGGCGCATTAAATCAGTGTAAATTGCGCCTGAAAGTCCGATACTTTCTAAAAATTGGCGTCAGGTATATCTTGCATAGAAAACTTAATGCGCCTAAAATGTCAGATAGTATCAAAAAGGGAACATTGAATCAAAAAAGGGGAAATTGTATCAAAAAAGGGTGCATGGCATCAAGAAAGGGCGCATTGAATCAAAAAAGGGTGCATCGTATTAAAAAAGGGGGCATTGTATCAAAAAAGGGCGCATTGCATCAAGAAAGGGCGCTTCGTATCGTATGTCAAGATTGCGGACATAGCATATCATGTAGTAATAGGTTGCACTATTGAGGGTGCATTGCATAAAAAAAGGGTGCATCGTATTAAAAAAGGGGGCATTGTATCAAAAAAGGGCGCATTGCATCAAGAAAGGGCGCTTCGTATCGTATGCTCAGCTTGCGGAACATAGCATATCATTGGTAGTATATGGTATGCATCTATTGAGGCTCATTGCCTGACGGGGGCGCATAACATATGTAGGGCGCCTCAATAGGCACATTTTGCGTCGGGGGCGCACAGTGCACCATATTTAGGCGCATTACAAAGTGTCGTGCCCGGCGTATAATGCGCCTAGTTTTTGTGTACGACAGTTCATTTACAACATGAATATGGTGTAAAAGTGGGTTTGCCGCAAAATAGAACAAAAAACTGGCGTTGGTGTCTTGGGACATGTCGCCCTAAATGTTCCGTCTATGAGGTAAGAGGAGATCCAGGAAAGAGTCAAGTCTGTGACTCTGTGCCAAGGGAAGAGAGAATTTTTAAGAGAAGGCAGTGATAAACTGTATAGAAGAGAGAGGACATATCTAGAACGAACAGCTCAGATTAGTGGCATGGGACTTTTGTGATTATTTTGTCATTGGTGACTTTAGTTAGTGCCGTTTCAATAGAGTGGTGCAGTCGGAAACAAGACAGCATCGAATCAAGAATCGAGTTAGATAGATGAGATGACAGTTTAAGATATACAAGTTGTTCAAGGAGTTTTGAGGAAAGTAGAGGGATGGGGCAATAGATAAAGAGGATGGGACAAGAGATAACATCTTGAGGAAAGGTTTTGACCGTTCCATGTTTGAAAGAAGAAAGAAAGATGTCAGAGGTTAGTGCCTTCTCTGCTGTCTGCAATCTTGCTTTTGAAGTATGTAGTGAAATATTCAGCTAAGATGAGATAGGAGGGAGGGGGCATTGGGGATCGATGTATGGAATTGGATGTCAAAAACTTGTTTAGGGTTGTGAGTCAGAAGAGATATGAGTGATGCAAATTAATCCTGTTAGACAGAAGTGAGTGCAGACTTGAAGTTGAGGACTGTTTATTAGTAGGTATGAAAGTCTCCTGCAGAGGGGCTTTCTTCTAGCACTGCTGTGCAACTCTGTATACCTACCTTCCTATTGGGAGGTCGATATACATACTTATAGGAGAAGCCTTATATATTTACATACCTACCGGGGGTCCCAATATACTAACCTACCTACTGGGGGACGCTATGGGCGACATGTATGTATTTTCACTCTCAGATGCCATTTTTTTGTACACAGTAGTAGTGTAGAATGTTCCTGAATCCATGAACCTGTTCTATTGCGGGTCATAGCTTTAGCGCTTTCTAGAAAGCAACAATTCAGGCTCAGGTAAACCACTTGTAACTTGGTCTACCTGTTCCAGCAGTAAAGCACCTAGTTTTGCTGTTCAAAAGTTGTAAATGTGTAGCTTTGTACGGTTGTAGTGCAACATGCCTCCACCACGCTTCCCCGATCTCAGGCACATTGCAAAGTGCCGCGGGCATCCGATAACGTGCCTAATTTTGGAGTGCGCCTGATTAAAAATATAGCGAACATGGCTGCGCTAGTTTTTATGCTGAAAAGACGCCAGACTTCTGGCGCAGCCCCGAATATACATGGTGCCCTATGTATCTACCTATTGAGGGGTCCTATATACCTACCTACTGAGGAGAACACTATACCAAAGGGGGACTTTACTTACTTAATAGGGAGAGTCTGTCCACTTATCTGACTTTTTAGGGATTAACCTACCTGAATGAAGCTTCTATCTATCTGTCTGCCTATCTATCTATCTGTGGGGGACTTCCTACTATGCATATATACATTTGTTCCCCGTCACATCAGTTGCTGCTGGAAAAGTGAGGTGTCTAACATTGTGTGGTAAGTCCTGCAGAAACGAGTTGTAGCAAGAAGACGTTGTGATTGTCTGGACCAAATGTAGAAGAAAGGGAAAGAGATTGACTCTTATCAGAGAAAACGTCACCTGTGATTCCCTGGATGTAACTGTACTGTAATTACTTATATGTCTACAGATCCTGTGTACAATGGTATCTACCACTATATGTTCACTGTATGGAGGTAATATACAATCTGCAGAGCTCCTGTGTACACTGGTATCTACCACTATATGGTCACTGTATAGAGGTAATATACAGTCTACAGAGCCTGTGTCCACTGGTATTTGCCATTGTACGGTCACTGTATGGAGGTAATATACAGTCTGCAGAGCTCCTGTGTACACTGGTATCTACCACTATATGGGGACTGTATAGAGGTAATATACAGTCTATAGAGCCTGTGTCCACTGGTTTCTACCACTATAGGGTCACTGTATGGAGGTAATATACAGTCTGCAGAGCCTGTGTACACTGGTATCTACCACTATATGGTCACTGTATGGAGGTAATATACAGTCTATAGAGCCTGTGTCCACTGGTATCTACCATTGTACGGTCACTGTATGGCAGTAATATACAGTCTGCAGAGCTTATGTCCCAGGAAAATTAGGCATTTGGATAGTTCAAAATCTCAAGTCATATGCTAGTTTAATACCCCAAGTTCCTAGTATTAATTTCGGAGGTAAACACTCATCTTACAGTGTATTGACAAATGTCCTCTGTAAAAGTCATAGGAGAAACCATACAAAAGGCATTAAAGAGAATCTTCCAGTGGTTTACTAACAAAAAAGACAGGAGTTGTAGAAGGGGCATTTCAAGTCACCCTCTCTGCCTTATTCAAGATTACCAGTGCTTTACAGTATAAAGATGTGCCAATAGGTGAGAAAAAGATGGAGGTTTTTGCCTAAACCAGAATGTGGAAGGAGAACAGAGGTGGATTAAGGAGAATGGGTATGCAACAGGTAGTGCCAGGTTGAGGATCATTTTTATTTTGCTATGGTACCCTCCATCCTGTAACTCAAAGGGGGCACCATTAAAATTTAAAATGAGTCCCCTCCTGATGATGGCTCATGCCTTCATGCTCTTCCATTACAAGACAAAATGGTCTAGTGTTTGCAGCCCACCATTTCTTATGGCTGTCCTTAACCCACTTGCTTGTTATTTAATGTTGCTACATATCTAACAGGAAAATGGGATAGAGAAAGCCTAAGTTGGATCTAACTGGGACTGGCTTTTATGCAAGGTTTAGCTGGGAAGGTGGGCTTCGGGAATATGGGGTCGGGAAGATGGGCTTCTTGCCGTGCAAGGTGCGGGCGAGCAACACACTTTACCTTAATCATTACATGATAATTATTGGTAAAGGACCGACAGTTTTATCCTACTTATGCTATTTGACTTTCTCTGCATTCTTGACTCTGTTCACATTTAGATTTGTAAACAAATATTCTGAACATAGCCATTGGCTCCTGTTGACCAGATAGAGGCCATAACAGCAAATCCCAAGTCTCCAATGGGCAGTGGTGTAATGGCAAAGATTTATTTTCTATATAATAAAGCACAGAAGACTGTTGCTTCCTATACAATGAGTCACCACAAAAAAAGAAAAAACTTTTTTATTAACCATTGTAGCCAGTGAGTGACATATGCCACAGTATGATTATGCAGTCACATACATCAGATGTTAACATGAGGGAAGACCCCTGACCTATACCCCCAATGAGATGTGAGTAGAGGAGTAAGGCCAAGGTTCCTATGGCTCTACTATTTATATGTAATACATGGTACATATATTGCATGCAACTTTCTTTAGTGTTGGTAAAATCTCCATAAACCACATTTTTTTCCCCTCATGCTCTGTTTTGGATTGCACAATGATCTTTTACACTGGAACTGTTTGATTCCCCGACAGTGTTTTTCAATAAAATTATCCCTGTCCTTGTCCAGCAGCCAGCTATTACATAAGAAGGCCCTTACATCTCTTCTGATTGAAGGGTTTGTTGGGTCAGAGTGAGGGAGCACAGGCTAAAATCCTTTATAACCCCCCCTCATGTCTGCAACACAGCACATACCCCAGGTGGCATCATGGGGTTCGGAGCTTTGTGCCTCATTCTATTATATGGACTCACTGGTTCCAATGCACAACTACCGTGAGTATAAGCTACAGTCCTTATACGCTATATGGATTTAACTGTATACACTGACTGGAAAAAAACTATTTAGATCACAGGGTACAGCATGCACTTAGTTGGATCTGTGAGACGTTCAGGTGTAAAAATATTTGTATTGCTTGTTATTGTTTATTTAGAACTATCTATCTACTGTATTTATCCATCAATCAATCAATCCAATCAATCAATATATCTATTTATCTACAGTGCCAAGCAAATGGGTAACAATGTTTTGAACTTGTGACTTTCAGGCTCCATATCTCACCATCCACTACAGCTTTGAACGTGAGACTCCCATCATTTTATAGACAATCATCTTGGCTATCTCATACATTTATTTGACTTCACTGCATTGTTACTGTTTTTCTACTAAAAGGACTATGTTGTCGTTTTCATACCCGTAGTACTCAAGTGTATGAAGTAAATCATCTTGTAGGACACTCACATATAGCTCAGCATTGAGATCACCATCGATCCTGGTCAAGTATCCAACATCTTTGGCTGTGAAACACCCCCATATCCTCAGGCTTCCTCCCCTGAACCTTACAGTTCTTCCAGCTTCTTGCTCCATTAGCCTCCTTTTCCCTTGATTCTTCCCATTCCCCCCATCAGAGCCCGGTCTATTGACTTTCATCTCATCGCTCCAAATCACCCGTTTCCAATCTTCCGTTTTTCGTACTTTTTTGTAACCTCTTTCCCAACGCTTCTTGTAATGAGATTGAAGTCGAGGCTTTTTCCCCTTTTTTCGGGCCATCATTCCAGACCTGTGTAATGCATGTTGCCCGGTGCTTGAATGGACGTCTGTGAACTCACTGTTACGAAGCCTACGAGCCGCCTCCACTGCTGTGTCTGTCGTGTTGGAACGATGAGCGACTTGTTGACTCTGAAATTTCTCCTGGACGTCACCTCTTGGCTTTGGAATAGATGGACTTCATTTCATATTCTTCCCGCTGTCAGGGCCTCACATGATGCAGTTTGGCAATTTTTGGGCCCAGAGACGCTATCCATGAGCCGGATGATACCGCTTCTCTTTTCTTTGGAAATCATCATGGCTGCTCGAACCAGTGACCTTTCCCTTGGGAATCAGCCTAATAACACTGAGCTATTGGGGAATGTAAGGACAGGTTATTTGTAGTATTCAAGAAAAAAGGAGCAAAACAGTAACAATGCATTTACATGACAAGAATCTGAAGAAGCATATGCTAAATAGTTGCAAGTCAAATTTATGTATGAAATAGCCAAGATGATTGTCTATAAAATGATGGGAGTCTCACATTGAAAGCTGTAGTGGATGGTAAGATATGAGCCTGGAAGTCAGAAGGTGAAAACATTGTTACCCTTTTGCTTTGCACTTTATCTATGTATACAACTATTTAACCCATTATAGGCCCCTGAAAAGGCTTTAATGATGCAGCTATATTTTTTCAGTTTTTACCTCTCTGTGATTCAACAGTCATAACTTTTTTATATGTAGTTATAGGAGGACTTTTTTATTTGGGAAAAGCTGTATTTCTATGGGATATAGTTAGAGTTAACATACATATTTCTACATAATTTAAAAAAAAATGTTTAAAAAAATGTTTTGCAGCGTGAACATAAAAAAGCATTTTTCTGAATTTGTTTTTTTCATTGATGTTTTACACCATTCATGTCTCATACTAAATAAACCATTAGATTAATTCTACAGGTTACTATGGTTGTGTGGATACCTAATTTGTGTAGGGTCTTTTATGTGTAGTGTAAGCACAATAATTTTTATTATTAAATATTTATTTTTACTTTATTGTTTATTTTTTTCCACATTTTTTATTTATTTTTTTAACTTTTTTTTTCTAATCCCATTAAGGGATAACTATTTGAGTACATTTTTTTTTTTTTTACACAGTAATGTACAAGCCTACTCCTGTATGCTAATACATTGCACTATGTCAGTATGACCCAGGCTGCTGTCAGGGCAGTAGGCTTACTATACAGAGAGCCCTGGGGCTACTTTAGGTCCCCAGGACTGACTGTATAGAAATTCCCTTCGCTCCATCAGCCACTGGGAATCCAAATGACCTGATGGAGCAGGGGAATCCCTTTGGATAAATGGTTAAATGTTGGGCTTGGATTAGAGATGGGCGAATTGATTCCAACGAAGTGGAATTCGTTTAGAATTTCAGGAAAACTTCGGTTCGGAACGAAATCGAACTTTGGGGTACTTCGGGTGAACGAAGTGTGCTTTTGATTGATAAAATGGCTGCGAGCACATGGCGCTACATGGGGCAAAGCACTCTGGGAGGAAGAAGGGCATAGCCTGCATGACATGTGCAGAGATGAAGCCAATCAGAGACCGGCGGGATTCTGTGACGTCACCGCACTATATAAGTCCGGGCGCGACGCCGGGAGCTCACACTCCTCTCAGTGTACTGAGCGTGGAAGGTGCTGCCGCGGCTGATAGCTCTTACTGAAGAATTGATTTTTATATAGCGATTTCTGTGGGGTGTCTCAGCTTGTCTCAGAGACTGTTCTCTTGATGTTCTATTTCTGATTTTTTGGGGTATTGGATCTGAAATCCAGTGTGCGTCCACTGCAGCTGCATATACATTCAATATCCAAGTCGGATCTAAGCCAGTTCCTGTTGCATTCATTTAAAGAAACAGCGTTTTTACAATACAAATACCACTTCATTTTTGGCTGCTCAATTCTACTGCGCAATTTACATCCAGGGGTTAATTAAGCGTTGTTTTGCTGGTGTGCTGACCCCAAGAAACCGTCTTTTTCAACGCCAAAATATCTACATTTTTCCTGTAGCCTAATTCACAAGCAAAGGTTTATTCCAACTGTCTCTCTTGTTGTGTGGCGTAGAAAACACGCAATTGTAATACGCCACAAAGCTACTAGTTTGTGCGGCTCAATTCTTTGGCGCAATTTACATCCAGGGGTTAATTAAGCGTTGTTTTGCTGGTGTGCTGACAAAAATAAACCGTCTTTTTCCACGCCAAAATATACACATTTTCCTGTATCCTAATTCATAAGCAAAGGTTAATTACAACTGTCTCTCTTGTTGTGTGGCGTAGAAAACACGCAATTTTAATACGCCACAAAGCTACTAGTTTGTGCGGCTCAATTCTTTGGCGCAATTTACATCCAGGGGTTAATTAAGCGTTGTTTTGCTGGTGTGCTGACAAAAATAAACCGTCTTTTTCCACGCCAAAATATACACATTTTCCTGTATCCTAATTCATAAGCAAAGGTTAATTACAACTGTCTCTCTTGTTGTGTGGCGTAGAAAACACGCAATTTTAATACGCCACAAAGCTACTAGTTTGTGCGGCTCAATTCTTTGGCGCAATTTACATCCAGGGGTTAATTAAGCGTTGTTTTGCTGGTGTTCTGACAAAAATAAACCGTCTTTTTCCTGTAGCCTAATTCATGTCCGAAGGTTAATTAAGCCTGTTTGTGCTTTTACATTTAGTAAAACACACAGTGCTTGTAAACGACACATACAAGTAAATTTTTCCTGGCCATTTGTGGAGCGCAATTTATATCCAAGGGTTACCCAAGCTTGTTACTGGGTTCATTTGGAGTCAAAAACAGGGTGTATATTTATCATATACAGATATCATCATCAACAGTGTCTGTACATTTTAGAACAAACAGTATGTCAGACAGAGAGATGGCAGGCTCTGCACCTGCGAGTGGCAGTGGCACAAATATTCCTGGAACAGGCCCAGGTCGCAGCACAGCAAGGGGACGTCGCAGTAGGGGTCACTCGGTGAGGCCAGAACTGCCGCTGTCATCTAGCGGCCGTGTTTTGTTCAGCAACCCAAGGGTTCTTGATTGGTTGACTAGGTCATCCTCTTCCTCCCAGATGACATCTGACAACCCCAGCCAAGAGTCGGTGGGAACGTCAGACACAACCCTTAGTTGGCATGGCCCGGGAGCGGGTCAGCGGCCTTCACCTGTCCTCAGCCCGCCTCTGTCCCATCCGGTTTCCTCAGCCAGAGATCTACTATGTGGTCTGGGCTCAGCGCCACTATATAGCGAGGATGAACAATTTGAGGAGGGCAGTCAGCATCGACTTGGCAGCGAAGAAATGGGGCCAATATCCACTGCTTCTTGCAGTAGGCAGCAAAGTATAGATGTGGAGAGTGGCATGGGAGGTCATGTTGTGAGGGCTCAGCCTCTGCATACCAAGACCGGTGATGAGGACAGCAGTGACGATGAAACACAAATAGATGATGATGATGTAGCCGACCGCACTTGGGAGCCTGGTGAGGCAAGGGCTTCATCATCGTCAGGAGAAGAGGGCGTCAGCTTGCGCGTCAGGCAGCAGCGCAGCCAGCAAGGGGGTCGTGTGGCCGTGAGTCAGCAGGATAGCAGCAGTGTGAAGTCGGGAGCCAAGCGGCCACGGGGTAAAAAACCCGCTTCACAGTTCCAAGAAAGTAGCGGCACAGGGGCTCTGCGAGGCAGCGGCGGCAGTAGTCACTCAGTGCGGAGCGTTGGCGGTAAAATCCGATACTCGGCGGTGTGGCAGTTCTTTGCTAAGACACCGGAGGAGCCGAATATGGGTATATGTAGAATCTGTGGGCAGAAAGTGAAGCGTGGCCAGGGAGCTAACGTTGGCACCACGGCCCTGCGTCAACACATGCAGCGTCACCATCCGGGGGCCTGGGAGAAACGTGGCTCAGATGTGGTGGTCCATCCTGCCGCCGCAGCAACAGCAGCAGCAGCAGCGCCCAGTGGCACGCATGCCATTGCAGCCAGTCAAGGCTCCACCACCTCTGCAGAAGGGAGCTGTTTCTCTTTGACATCATCTCCCGGTCCAGATGCTCCTGCTCCTCGCTACTCATGGCGCCAGCAGTCGTTCAGCGAGGCGATTGCAAAGAGACAACAGTATGCGTCCAACCATCCTAAGGTGCAGCAGCTGACCGTGCTCCTGTCCAAGTTGTTGGTATTGCAGTCCCTCCCTTTCCAAACGGTGGACTCTGCACCGTTCAGAGAACTAATGGCTTGTGCCGAGCCGAGATGGAGAGTTCCAAGCCGTAATTTCTTTTCCAAAAAGGCAGTACCAGCACTTCATAAATATTTAGAACAGAAGGTGGGTCAGTCCTTGAGCTTATCGGTTTGTTCCAAGGTGCACGGCAGCTCGGACGTCTGGAGCTGTAACTACGGTCAGGGCCAGTACATGTCCTTTACGGCCCACTGGGTGAATGTGCTTCCTGCCCAGGCACACCAACAACTTGGACAGGAGACGCCGCTTTCTCCTCCACGTTGTCAAACTGCTGCACCTGCGCCAATGTCCGCCTCCTCCTCCTCCACCATCACCACCATCTCAGCCTCCACAAATACTGCTCCATCATACCACATGTGTAGGGCACAGCGGTGTCACGCAGTTCTACACCTGGCTTGCCTCGGCGAACGAAGTCACACAGGGGAGGAACTGCTCCGCGTCATGCAGCAAGAAAACGATGTGTGGCTTTCTCCGCGCCAACTGCAAATCGGAACCAGGGTGACGGACAATGGCAGGATCATGGGGTCCGGGCTGCACCGAGGAGTGATGGTCCATGCGCCCTGCATGGCGCACGTGATCAATCTGGTTGTGAAAAGGTTCCTGAAGTCTTCCACCGACCTTCAGAAGATTCTGAAAATGGCCAGGAAATTGTGCATGCACTTCATCCATTCATGCGTGACACCTGCCGTTTGTTGAGGCCAGGTGTCGTCAGGACTACGGGATGAATAACGTCATTCCACTGCTTCATGTCCTGGAACAGATGCTGAAAAATCTGTCTGGGCAGGGGACTGGAGACGTGGCGGCTACATCTCATGGCCATATGAGTCCGGTGGGGACTGAAATGGAGGAGAGAGAGGAGGACATTGGAGCAGAAGCATTGTCTGGTGAAATGAGTGGATTTTCTACCCAGGTGACAAGAGAGGAGGAGCAGGAGCAGCTGGAGGAGGTGGATGGAGATGAGGAAGACGAGGCAGATGATCCCCAAGCACCGTGGCAGTATACAGTGGAAATGGAGGCAGGGAGCCCCTCGGAGTCACTTGTGCAGATGGCCCGCAGCATGCTTATCTGCCTGGCTAGTGACAGCCGAATAGTCAGCATCCGGCAGAGGGATGACTTCTGGCTCTCCACCCTATTGGACCCCGCTACTGGTCCAAAATGGGAGCCTTTTTCCCAGCTATTGAAAGGGAAGACAAACTCAAATACTATAGGGAAATCCTCCGTAATCAGTTGGCCGCTGCCTATGTGCGGCATCGTCCCTCCTCTGACAGGTCTGTGTAATTGTGCCACTCTGTGGACTAATACTGTTTTGCCGCCTCCATAATGTCATTGTGCCACTGCCTGACCTCATACTGCTGCCGCCGTGACCTCCACACTGTGTGATTGTGCCACTCTGTGGACTAATACGGTTTTGCCGCCTCCATAATGTCATTGTGCCACTGCCTGACCTCATACTGCTGCTGTCGTGACCTCCACACTGTGTGATTGTGCCACTCTGTGGCCTAATACTGTTTTGCCGCCTCCATAATGTTTTGGCCACTCCCCCTGACCCATACTGCTGCCGCCGTGACCCCACACGGTATCATTGGCCACTCTGTGGCCTAATACTGTTTTCCCCACCCCCAAAATGCCATTGTGCCACTGTCTCCCTCATATGCTGCCGCCGTGACCTCCACACTGTTGATTGTGCCACTTTTGGGGCCTAAATGTTTTGCCCTCCAAAATGTCATTGGCCACTGCCGCCCCATATCTGCCCCCGTGACCTCCAACGTTCATTGTGCCACCCTGTGGCCTAATATGTTTTGCCACCTCCAAATCCATTGTGCCATTGTCTGACCTCATACGCTGCCCCCGTGACCTCCCATGTGTGATTGTCCCCCTGGGGCCTATAAGTTTTTGCCCCTCCGAATGTCATTTTTGCCACTGTCTGACCTATGTGCTGTGGCTCCCCCGTACCCCACACTCTTCCTAATGTTACCGAGCCTCAGCTTTTTTTTTTCCCACTTTGCTACATGACTTTATCAGGTACATTCCCCTTGATTTTTGGGGTCATTTTTGCCCTCTTAAGTGCCCAGGGAATTTTATGTGAAGCGATTCTAAAGCGGGCGGCGTCATGTGCGTGTATACAAAAAAACCAAATTAAGAAACCAAACCCAACTCCCCCTGCATATTTAAGCAGGCACAAAGTTCACAGCACCCTGCAGCTTGGGGAGTGGAAAAGCTGTTTTTTTTCGCGATTTGGGGCCAAAGTAATTCGGAACGAATTTATTTTTGTCGGAAAATTCGGCGAAGTGACCGAATCGAATTTTTGAGAAATTCGCCCATCTCTAGCTTGGATCCTTCCTCCAGTAACTGACGTTCACAGAGAATGCTTTAGGAACAGAGCTGTTAACCACAAATCCATCACTAGCGCAGTTGCGGGGCTACATTAGGGAATTTTTTTTGGACTGCTTATTTACATTTTTTTGCTGTCATTTTTGGGGTTTAGAATTTTGCTTCTTTGCATTTATATCTATAATAGATAGATAAGTTGATAAATAGGTTAATTTGAGCTCCAACAGAAACCCTTAACAACTGATTATATGTATTTTAAAAGTATAATCTAATTTAATAGTATGTTCAGGAGTAGAAGCCTTAAATGGACCACTGTGAATGTTCCCCACCCCGACCTCATCAGAAATTGCTTTAGGCTACACAATAAGCTGGCCAAGAAACTTTGCTTACCTTGCTGTGAATACAAGAATTTCTGGTGATGCCACCACATGACTGCACTTGATAGGTGAGTACATTTCACGCATTACTTTGAGACTGCCTTTAATCCTCCCATTGGAATACATAGAGAGAATCCCTTCTGGGTCACGCAACTGGCAATTCAGAGTGCAGCTCCCATGACTAGTTACAGCAGCAAGAAATCCCGTGTTCAGCTGCAGGCAAGCAAAAGGACTGGAACTAGTGTACCAGAACTAAAATAAACAAAAACACCAAAAAAAAAGATTGCCATTAATGACCAACATGAAAAAAAGATATTGAGATTCTTAGTTACATGTTTTGATCAAAACTGTTTAACCACGCCGGACTAACAACGGGATTAAGGTGGGTTGGTCCTACTTATTTTTACCTCTATTAGAGTCCAATTCAGACTTCCTCATTGGGTCAACAGACTCCATTTTCCAGAGAGAAAAAGCACCAGACTTATAAGCATCATACTGCTATGATCTAGCAACCTGTGGGGTGGATGGGGTGCAAAAAACCAAAATGGAGGCTCCACTCATCCCTATATGAGTTTAAAAAGCCAATATATGCCAATAATGTAATGTACCTTTCTGAAAAACACAGTTGTGAAATACAGGTGCCAATGCATGGTTGTGGTATATAGTATACACACATTCCAATATTCAGTGGCACACCTCTGGCTAAAAGGGCTATCAAACAAGACATGGAAACCTCTAAAGGTTTCATGAAAAAAACTTTGAGATTCTTAGTTCACATGTTTTGATCAAAACTGTTTACTGTTCACATTGTGTTTTTCAGAATTTTTTTTGTGCAGAACTTATGTTGCATTTGGCATTATTGTTTTAATCATATAGGGAGGAGTGAAAGCCTCCATTTTGCTTTTTTGCACACCGACCACCTCCACATATTGATAGATCAGAGCAGTAGCTTAATAAGGTTGAGCTGTTGTTCTTGGATTATGGACGGTTGTGACTCCCATGAGGAAGTCTGAATTGGGAAACTATAATGAGACGCTGTAAAATTAGAGTAGGACTCCCGCCTTGAGACCCGTTCATAGTCAGGGGGTGGCTTCTTTTTAAAACAGTTTTTGATCAACAAAACGTGTGAATAAGAACCTCAACGTTTTTTTATGTTTTGTGATACAAAAAGCTTCTTTGGGGTTTCCCCTGTTTGTTTGTGGCCATTAATACCAGACACAGCCTGTGGACAAGAGTGGACTTGTTTCTCTGGACAATAAAACCCAATCAAACCCAATAAATCTTCTTTACTAGTGACAGATAACAGACCTGGGAATATTCTGTGGCAGGTCACTAACTTGTTTTTTTTCCCCCCCATGTATTTTCCTCTCCCGGTGCAGCCTGATAAACCCAATGTGCTGCGTGTGGACAGCGAGGGCCTTATATAGATGGACAGGCTAGGGGTTCATGTGAGACCACAGCCCAAAAGATTTTCCCCAAAAAGGTTTCACTTTGGCAAAGGGAGATTCGTGAACAGCAGTAACCTTACTTTGGAATGAAAACTGATGAAGAACCCAGTATTTCAAAAGAAGCCCTTTTAATCACATTTCCTTATGTAATGACAACCCTTGTTTCATCATGGTGCCCATCAGTGGTGGGTTTTCTAAACCATGATAAGATATTTGCCACCTGATTTAAAGTTTTCTACAGTCTGAGTTTTACGACTTAGCCTCAGTGTCTGCATCACTGTTGGTCCAGATTTTGGATCCATCTCTGGTTTGGTCTTGCTTTGGTGTCTTCTATATATTTCTACTGGTTATATCTTTAGATTTCTTTCCCCTTTCTCTAAGTTTCAATGGGTTCATTTCTGCTATAAGTTTGTATTCTATATCCAGCATGTTAGGAATGTACAACCAAGGAGGGCAAGAGGGGGAATCAAGTCCTCCCTCCTGTCCGTACATACCTGCCGATCCGACCCTAAGTGGTCAGTGACAACTGGATAATGTGCCCTGCTTACACTAAAGTGTACACAGAGACCAAACAAGACAAACAAGCACAGAAGAAAAGTGAAAGAAAAGGTCAAAAAACCAGGGGGGCAAAAGAGCAGCAAAAAAATTACAGAGGGTCGAAGAGAAGAAAGGGGGTCGAAACCCAAAGGTGAAATTCAAGGTAAATCCAAAGAAGACAGCTAAATCCAAAGAAGACTTATAGCAAGCACTGGGTAGAGGGCTAATGGTATTCTTAAAGGACGCCAGAGTCCCGGTCCAGGATGTGATTGGATCGGCCCTCTGACACCCAAACCACACAGATCACAGCTGGGGAAAAGGATTTTGGTGGTGAAAGAATGTCAAATGCTTTAAGTCTGAGCCCAGAACAAAGTTGCAGTAAAACCCGACAGGTGGGGCAGAAATCATTTACAGTAATCAGCAAGGGGAGGGGGGGAAAAGTCCCAAGGCTTTTGGGAAAATTACTATTTGGGTAATTTTTTGTACCTAAATACGTATTTAACAATGTTCATTCATTTCCATCGTTTTTAAGGAAAAAACATGTATCTGTTCGGGAAATACAATTTCATACGTTATTGGTTTGCGTTTGACAGATCAGTACAAAGAATTGACATTGACATTGTCACTTCTTGATCCATTTTACGCTTTTAAAAGTAAATGAAACTTTTGGGAAATGTTTTTGTAGTCCAAAAAAGTTAAATAGTTCACATCTTGTGGTAATTTTTGGATACGTTTTACGCAATTCGTTTTATGTATTGTAAAAATGTATTCAACACGCTGTGTGAACATACCTTAAGATAGAGCAGTGTTCAGACCAGTACAAGACAAAATACAATAAAGTACAAAATCATGGTTAAAAGTGCTCCGCCACATTCTTTATGGCGAGGTGGCGAAAAAAGATAAACGGGTACAGATGGAACATGGTAACAATTGAAAAATGTAATTTTGGGTTAGTCCAGCTGTATAACTGACTGTAGCTCCAGTTCTTCTCTTAAAGCACCACTTCTTCAATCTCACAGTTTTGTCTTGGGAACTCCATTGACTGCAACCATTTTGTCCGAGTTTATGGTGATAACAAGGACCAAGTCTTAAGATACTGAGCCTTAATCTAGGTTCCATGATCCAGATCTGTGTTTTTAGAATGGCTTATGAGCTCTCTAGGTCATGTTTTCTTCTGGTATCTATTGAAAGATGAGGTCTAAATGGATGGGTATTTTTTAAAGGGAGTCTCCATTTGGGACAATTAAAAGTTTTTTTGAGATTTTTCAAAAACCTTGTTCTAATCAGTACTTACAGCTCTCTCCACCACCATTCTAATACTGATGGAGTTTAGGTGCCTTGGGGGTCCACGAGAAGGCACTTCCCATACGTTGATTATGTTACCTTGTAGCCAATCACTTCAAGTGTTCAAGTGTATGGCTAATGACTGCTGAGACCAGCATGGTCAGGTGAGCGATGTGTGTGACGTTATTGCTGTGAGACCCGTGGGGGACAATGGAGCTCCTGGCGGGCTCGAACAGTGCCAGTGGAAAAGATGGGAACTTGTTATTTCTTACTTAAGCCCAGTCCTGACCTGAACAATGGTTTCCTAAAATCTCAGAAAACCCCATTGACATTTTGTAGAAGGTTCTCCTGATGTGGACTCTTCTGCCACTGGTGTTACAATCTTCTGCAGTTCCCCCACAGGATCAATGAAGTATTACATAGTTCTCATTGAAATTGATGGACTTGTTTTCCAGATTCTTTGGCATGAGAGACACTCTTTGTAGCAACTCGTTGCCTTGGCTAATAGATGAGGGTTCAGAATGTGGGACTGCCTTATAAAATAAGAAACAAATATTTTTTTTTTCATCCTTTCTGCCTCTGCTGATGTCCATGATGATGATGCTTTTGTTTTCTTCAGATCCCCTCAAATAATCTGGAAAAAGAGCCAAATAAGAAGCAGTTTGTGTACATAAATGTAAGGTGTCTCACTGGTTCTCTGGAGAAGGTTGTCCTGGTGTCCTATCAAAGTGGATATATATTCATACAGACTGACAAACCCATCTACACCCCAGGATCTACAGGTATATTGTTATGATATAACTACATGGATGACAAAAATTTTCTTTTCGAAATCAACCAAAAATTGGAATTCTACAGTACAAATGTCATGTCACATATGGGCCTCAAAGTTTACAGTTTCTTTCTAGAAGATTATAGACTGATATAATTTTAGGCCCTCAAAAAAGTTTGTGAATGGTTTATATATACAGGGGTTCCTCAGGTTACAATGGCCTCAGGATAGAATATTTTCATAAAATTGTCTTTCCTGGGAATTGTCTTTGCTGCCTGGTGACAGGGGTGTCGCTAGACAGTTTTATCAGAGGCACAAGCCCCAGATAAAACTGCCTGTGCCCCGAACCTTGTCAGGTTTCAAGCCGCTGCCGTGGGCCTGGAGCGCTCACAGTCTCTCCAACTGTACAAGGACACACATACTGCTGAGGGCTTCCGCGGGAGCAGAGAGCGAGCGCTCCCTGCTCTGCAGATTAGTCCGCTGAGCCACACGCAGGCCTGCGGCCCTCCAGGGTGTCCGGCACAGGCAGCGTGAGTTCGTCAACCTGCAGCCTGCGTGGCATGATGACGTCACACTGCCTGTGTCGGGAAGAAGACAGAGTTGAACGGGAGCTTCAGGGAGCAGAGGAAAGGGGAGTACTGGTATTTTTTATTTTACATATTTCCTGCCTGTAAACAGTGTGGGCCATATAATTATAATATAGACACACTGTGGGCCATATAATTATAATATAGACATACTGGGGGCCATGTAATTATATTATAGACACACTGGGGGCCATGTTATTATATTATAGACACACTGGGGGCCATGTAATTATATTATATATACACTGGGGGTCATATAATTACATTATATATACACTGGGGGCCATATAACTACATTATATACACACTGGGGGCCATATAACTATATTATATATACACTGGGAGCCATATAATTATATTATATACACACTGGAGACCATATTATTATATTATATACACACTGGGGGCTATCTATATACATATATATATTATATATTATATATATTTATATATTTTATTTTTATATATATTATATATATATATTGATATATATATATATATACACTAGGGGCCACATAATTATATTATATATACACTGGGAGCCATATAATTATATTATATACACATTGGGGGCCATATTATTATATTATATACACACTGAGGGCCATATTATTTCATTACATATACACTGGGGGCCATTTTATTATATATACACTGGGGAGCCATATTATTATTATTATTTATTTTTGAGCGCCCTTGGTTCCAGAGCACTGTACATTCAGGTTTCATACATAACATAGGTCAAACAAGTACAAAGGTGACAAATTAATAACTAACAACTGGTACAGAAGGAGAGAGGTCTCTGCCCGTGGGGGCTTACACTCTAACAGGAAGATGGGAAGAGACAGATGGTGAGGGGCAGACATGGTTGTGGATAGTGTAGTGACAGCAGGGTTATTGTTGGTTATAGGCAATCCTGAAGAGATGGGTTTTCAGGTTGCTTTTGAGGCTGGTGAGAGTGGGGGAGGTCGATGTTTTGGGGGGCGTGATTTCCCAGAGTGTGGGGGAGGCACAGGAGATTGGAGAGGTTTTGGTGTGAGGGGTTGCCCGGGGAGAGCAGAGAAAAAGGTCCTGTGAGGGGGAGATTGGGGGGGTGAGTTTGGAGTTTAAAGCAGATTGTATGGGGGGAAGGTTCTGTGGGCCCTTGTAGGTAAAGGTTAAACTTGAACTGGTTCGCTGGGCAAGGAAACCCAGTGGGGATTGGCAGGGGGGGAAGGCAGGGATTTTCGAGGGGAGGTGAATCGGGAAACAGGGGAGTGAAGGGGATGGGGGGGAAGGGGGTGGTAGCTGGGGGCCCAGAGAAGGAGGGGTTTTGCAATTTTGTTAGGGGGGGTGAGATGACAAAAAAAAAATAATTTTTTTTAATTAAATAAAAAATAGGGAGATATTTTTAGGTGGAGGCGGCAGGAAAGAGGTGGGGGTTTTTGCATGTGGGGTTTTGAAGGACAGATTGGGTAAAGGGGCCCCAAGAGCGGACTTGTGGGTGGTGGAGGTAGCCCTTGAATGTGATAGAGGATCAGGTGGGGGGATGGAGTGGGCGTTGGACAGATGATAAAAATTCAGTTTTTCCATGTTTAGTTTAGGAGAGTGAGGAGAAGAAGGAGGATTTGGAAAAAAGGCAGAAGGGAAACCGGGGAGTAGAGAGGGAATTCTGGCGGGATGTAGGTTAGGTATAATCAGCATACGATGGTATTGAAACCATGGAGTATTAGTTGACCCAGCCAAGAGTGTAGATGAAAAGAGTAGTGGGTAGGACAACCCTGGGGGACACAACAGAGAGAGGCAAGGGGAGGAGGTGGTGCGTGAGTGAGTGAGAGATGCGAATGTCCCTCAGTGAGGTAGGAGGATATCCAGGAAAGGGCCCGTCCGTAAAAGGAGGGAGGGAGGTTTTTTAGAGGAGTGAGTGGTCGACAGTGTCAAAGGGGGGAGGCAGGTCTAGGAGGAGAAGGAAAGATTTGTGGGTGAGGCTTTGGCGTTGCTAGGCGTTGGTGATTTGGTTAGGGGGTTTTGTAGAGTGGTGGGGGGGGAAGCCGTTGCAGTGGGTCAAGGAGAGAGTTTTGGATAGAGAAAAAGGGGTTGAAGATAGACAGTTTTCGGGAGTTAAAGGTGAATGGAAGCAGTGAGTGGGGCGATTTTGAAAGAAGGGGGGGGGGGTCAAGAGATTGGAAAGGCGGAGGGGAAAGGGTTTGGAGGGAAGGAAAAAGGGGTGGTGGAGGCTTTGGCAGTTGCTTTGGTGTTGGTGACTTTGGTTGGGCGGGGGTTTTTGTAGAGTGGTGGGGTCGGAAGCAGATTGCAGTGGGTCAAGGAGAGAGTTTGTGGATAGATGAGAGGACAGTTGAAGATAGACATGCTGTTCGAGGAGTTAAAGGTGAATTGAAGCAGTGAGATGGGGCGATAGTTGAACAGAGAGGAGGGGTCAAGAGATGGTTTCTTAAGGATGGGTGTGATGGCCTCATGTTTAAAGGAGGGAGAGAAGATGACAGAGGTTAACGATAGATTGAAGAGATGGGTGAGAGCTGGGATAATGACAGGGATGAGGTGAGATGGCAGTGGGTCAAGATTACTGGTAGTGAGGTTGGATTTGGACAGTAGATCGGAGAGCTTGTCATGAGTGACAGTAGAGAAGGAAGTTAGGGGGAATAGTGATGAGCAGGTGTAGAGGTGGGATGTGGGCACACTGCAGGAATAGAGATAGATGGAGGGGACTGCAGGGTGAAGCTTTGTCTGATGAGATTGATCTTATTTAGGAAGTGAGTGGCGAAATCATCTGCTGAGAGGAGAGAGATATATATAGCGTTGGAAAAAATTAAGAGACCACTGCAAAATTTTCAGTTTCTCTGCTTTTTCTCTTCAATGGTATATTTTTGAGAAAAATGTACATTTCAACCAAAGTCCACCTCATTCTACTTAATGTGCTTCTGATAAGGTGATCGCCTGAACCAAATCTTATTTCATGAAGGAAAGTATAAAAATCACTGCTGTGGTCTTCACAATCCTCTTGCAATAGGACAAGCTGGATGGCAAAACAAGTTCTAGGAATAGGCCAAAAGGAACTTGAATGAAAAAATCATGGTTATTCCACCAGATATTGATTTCTGAACTCTTCATGACTTAAACATTAGTCTTATTATTTCTAAATAAATGTGAACTTGTTTTCTTTTACATTATTTGAGGTCTGACAGATTTGCTGCTTTTTTATTATTTTGAAGATTTCTCATTTAGTGCAAATAAATACAAAAATAGATAGATAGATAGATATAAATATATATAGATTATATAATACAACACACCAGGGGTATCATACACCTATAGTCAAAAACATGGGGATGTATAGTGCGTAATTATACACGACTGTACTTGTAGTCCCACAGCGAGTTACAAGGAACTAAGTGGCGACATGTATGAAGCTCGCCAATGTCGGAGCGCAAAAGTTTTCGAGCGCTCTAGAACCTGTAAAGTGCTGCGCCTCTTGTATTCGGTGCCGAGAGTGTGTCATTCATAATGCCGGTGTTTAAAGTCCACCGCGCCTCGCCTAAGTGGCGTTGAGGGGCACGGCGGGACATAGTGACGCAGAAGGGGACCTGCGCCTAACATGTATTCCGATTCGAGTAGAGCACGTGCTTTAAGGAAACAGACGGAGAAATAATTTAAACATGTTAGTGAAGAGCAAAAAGAGTTGTCTTTCAAATGAATGAATGAAGTGAAAAATCAAAGCTATCAAAAAGCGAAGAAATGTAGTGAAAAAGTGGATCATTAAAAATTAAAGGGAAAATATATAAAATCGCTCAAGAAATAAATCTCAACTCTCAGCTCCATGAGGCATGGAGTATGAATCAAAAAAAGTTTTTATTAGGTGTAAAACATTATCTGAAAAAGAGCTCAAACCTTGTAAAAAAAATAAAAAATAAAATCACTTTCCAAAAATCAATAACGGCGCTAAATCAGGAATTTGGATATTGAAAATTGCTGGGAAATACAGTAATTCAAATTCTGTAAGCTCTTCTCATTGGTCGGCAGAAACCAACCAATCAGAATAGGAGCGACAGTGACCCATTATAACCTATGGAGAAGTATGGACCAATCACATGCAAAGGCGGGACAGTTCGAAATACAGTAAAAATGCAGAAAAGAGCTGATTGGCTGAGCTAGCGGAGGCTTGGCAATCCTGGCCAATCAGAATAAGAGCGACAGGGACCCATTACAACCTATGGAGAAGTATTGACCAATCAAATTCAAAGGCGGGACAGTTCAAAATACTGTACAAATGCAGAAAAGAGCTGATTGGCTGAGCTAGCAGGGGCTTGGCAATCCCGGCCAATCAGAATAGGAGCAACAGGGACTCATTGAAACTTATGGAGAAGTATTGACCGATCAAATTCATAGGCGAGACAGTTCAAAATACTGTAAAAATGCAGAAAAGAGCTGATTGGTTGAACTAGCAGGGGCTTGGCAATCCCGGCCAATTAGAGCGCGAGCTACTTTGTCCCATTGTAGTCTATGGCCAGATCGGGGCAATGAAATCTCGGCTCTCAGCGCCGTGCGGCATGGAGTATGATTAGAAAAATCGTTTTTATTAGGTGTAAAATATTACCTGAAAAAGAGCTTAAACCTTCTATAAACATAACTCAATTAAAGCCCGAACAACGCGTTTGTCGCCAAGACCGGCGCTACATAAGGAATTGGGATATAGAGAATTGCCGGGAAACACAGTAATTCAAATTCTGGAAGCGTTTCTCATTGGTCGGCAGAAACCAACCAATCAGAATAGGAGCGACAGTGAACCATTATAACCTATGGAGGAGTATTGACCAATCACATGAAAAGGCGGACAGTTCAAAATACAGTAAATAAGGCAGAAAAGAGCTGAGTGGTTGAGACCAGGCGGCAGATATAAATCCACCAATCATATGTAATGCGTCTATTTTGAGTGGAGCAAGAAGGGCGCAATAGAAGGGCGCCCTAAAAGTTATTACTGTCTATGGGAAATATTCTAGTACTGTGATTGGATGGGGGGAAGAGAGGCTCGTCCAGCTTAGCCAATCAGCGGTGAGCTACCTTCTCATAGAGTTATGGGAAAGAAATGCAGAGCGAGCTCTGTTTGGATTGGCTAGTTAAAAGAGGCGCGGTTATTTGGGCCAATGGGAGAGCGCAGCGACGCTCTTATGGGTTTTCTAATGCAATTTATAATAAAATGTACATGGCCGAAATCAAATTATAATACTCACGAAGTTGTACCGATCTGTGTATAAAATGAACAATAATATGGGGGTAACAAAAAAAAAAAAATTAATTCAATAAATTCATTTTTTTTCTTTATTTTCGTTAGCCAATGATCAATAATATGGGTGTAACAAAATTAAAGAAATAAAAATGAATAAAAATGAATTTATTGAATTAATATTTTATTTTCGTTACCCCCTGTTATTGTTCATTTTATATACACATCGGCACAACTTCGTGAATCTTATCATTTGATTTCGGCCATGTACAGTTTTATCATACATTGCATTAGAAAACCCATAAGAGCGTCGCTCGCTCTCCCATTGGCCCAAATAACCGCGCCTCTTTTAACTTAGCCAATCCCAAACAGAGCTCGCTCTGCATTTCTTTTCCCCATTAACTCTATGAGAAGGTAGCTCACCCGCTGATTGGCTAAGCTGGACGAGCCCCTCTTCCCCCCAACCAATCACAGTACTAGAATATTTCCCATAGACAGTAATAACTTTTAGGGCGCCCTTCTATCGCGCCCTTCTTGCTCCACTCAAAATAGACGCACTACATATGATTGGTGGATTCATATCTGCTGCCTGGGCTCAACCAATCAGCTCTTTTCTGGCTTTTTTACTGTATTTTGAACTGTCCCGCCTTTTCATGTGATTGGTCAATACTACTCCATAGGTTATAATGGTTCACTGTCGCTCCTATTCTGATTGGTTGGTTTCTGCCGACCAATAAGAAATGCTTAGAGAATTTGAATTACTGTATTTCCCGGCAATTCTCTCTATTGCAATTCTTGATGTAGCGCCGGTCTTGGCGACAAACGCATTGTTAGGGATTTGATTGATTTATGTTTATAGAAGATTTAAGCTCTTTTTCAGATAATATTTTACACCTAATAAAAACGATTTATCTAATCATACTCAATGCCGCACGGCGCTGAGAGCCGAGATTTCATTGCCCCGATCTGGCCATAGACTACAATGGGAGAAAGTAGCTCGCGCTCTAATTGGCCGGGATTGCCAAGCCCCTGCTAGTTCAACCAATCAGCTCTTTTCTGCATTTTTACAGTATTTTGAACTGTCCCGCCTATGAATTTGATTGGTCAATACTTCTCCATAGGTTTTAATGGGTCCCTTTCGCTCCTATTCTGATTGGCCGGGATTGCCAAGCCCCTGCTAGCCAGCCAATCAGCTCTTTTCTGCATTTTTACTGTATTTTGAACTGTCCTGCCTTTTCTTTTGATTGTTCTATACTTCTCCTTAGGTTTTAATGGGTCACTGGAGCTCCTTTTCTGATTGGTTGGTTTCTGCCGACCATTGAGAAATGCTTACAGAATTTGAATTCCTGCATTTCCCGGCAATTCTCTATATTGCAATTCCTGATGTTGCGGCGTTCTAGATTTTTGGAAAGTGATTTTTTTATGTTTTTTTTTTTTTTAGAAGGTTGAGCTCTTTTTCTGATAATGTTTTACACCTAATAAAAGTGATTTTTGGAATCATACTCCATGCCGCACGGAGCTGAGCGCCGAGATGGATTTCTTTTGCGATCTTCTATATGTTTCCTCTCATGTTACGTTCTCGCTTCACTTCGCCTCCTCCGGCTCATTTAGACCAACTTCAACCAGGTCTGCCTGTCGGAGCTGGCGAGCGCTGCAATGCGCCGCACTTTGCCGAGCCGCGATCATACATGCCTCGGAGTATTCGAATGAGCCGCGTCCCGCCCCAGAACGCCCACACCGCGCCCACACCGCACCCATTGCACGCCCCTTCATGTTAGGCGCATCCGAAAGTGACGAAGGTTGCGCCTAACATCACATCACTGCGTCCGACAGCGGATTCGAGCCGGTGAGGCGCAGATTCCGCCAGAAATCAGGCACAAATCCCGATCATACATGTCGCCCTAAATGTCCCAGCATGCAGTGTCTGCACCTGTCATGTTAAGAAAAATAAGCCATCCCCCAAAAATTTTTGGGGGAAATGAAAATAATATACACTCACCGGCCACTTTATTAGGTACACCATGCTAGTAACGGTTTGGCCCCCCTTTTGCCTTCAAACTGCCTCAATTTTCGTGGCATAGATTCAACAAGGTGTTGCAACGATGCTCAATGGTACCAAGGGGCCCAAAGAGTGCCAAGAAAAATTTTTCCCCACACCATGACACCACCACCACCAGCCTGAACCGTTGTTTACAAGGCAGGATGGATCCATGCTTTCATGTTGTTGAACGCCAAATTCTGACCCTACCATCCGAATGTCGCAGCAGAAATCGAGACCTCATCAGACCAGGCAAGTTTTTCCAATCTTCTACTGTCCAATTTCGATGAGCTTGGGCAAATTGGAGCCTCAGTTTCCTGTTCTTAGCTGAAAGGAGTGGCACCCCGTGTGGTCTTCTGCTGCTGTAGCCAT
This sequence comes from Phyllomedusa bahiana, assembly GCA_025379985.1. Taxonomy (NCBI): domain Eukaryota; kingdom Metazoa; phylum Chordata; class Amphibia; order Anura; family Hylidae; genus Phyllomedusa; species Phyllomedusa bahiana. The sequence goes on from JAODAL010003284.1 coordinate 171,200, forward strand.
CTGCCTCAAAGTTCGCCGTACTGTGCGTTCAGAGATGCTCTTCTGCCTACCCTTTGGTGTAAACGGGTGGCTATTTGAGTCACTGTTGCCTTTCTATCAGCTCAACCATCTGCCCATTCTCCTTTGACCCCTGGCATCAACAAGGCATTTCCGCCCACAGGGCTGCCGCTCACTTTGGGTGTTTTTTCTTTTTCGGACCATTCTCTGTAAACCCTGAGATGGTTATGCGTGAAATCCCAGGAGATCAGCTGTTTCTGAAATACTCAGACCAGCCCTTCTGGCACCAACAACCCTGCCACGTTCAAAGGCACTCAAATCACCTTTTCTTCCCCATACTGATGCTCGGTTTGAACTGCAGGAGATTGTCTTGACCATGTCTACATGCCTAAATGCACTGAGTTGCCGCCATGTGATTGGCTGATTAGAAATTAAGTGTTAACGAGCAGTTGGACAAGTGTACCTAATAAAGTGGCCGGTGAGTGTAAGACCCTGTCTTATATTTGGAAAAACACGGTACATCAGCAAAATTTGTTTGTTGAATGGTCATGTACTTCGAGGTGATAATGTAATGTAAATGACAAGAAGAATAGTTCTTCAAATAGGGGGCATATAGTTTTAGTACAATAAAAACAAAAAAATACATGAGTGTGATGTTATTTAAAGCACAAAATAAAAAATAACATAATATAGCCTTGGAGATTGGAAACAGCAAGATCTTAAAGATGTTATAATTGTAAAGGAGTAATTGTACTGCCAAAATATGTACATATTTCTGTAAATACTGGGGAAATCAGATTCAGGACATGAACATTTACATAGTCATTGCAAACCTTAACTCTACCTTTTTTTGCTTGTTTATATTCCTTTTTTTTTTTCTGAAGTTTTGTTCAGGGGGTTTTACCTGACCCCGATTAAAACAGTGAGCAAGCCGGTGATCATCGAAATCCTGGTAAGACTGAGAAATTAGACAGTAATACATACAATCGGAAAGGGTACTGTTGTGCAGTCCTGTATTTTTACGTAATTTCTACTCACATTTTGTAATTTAAAACCCATCCCCCTTGTAATGGTGTTTTTACATACGTGGGGGGACTTTTATGAAGGCAGTTGCACAAGAATTCTGGCACAATTTTTTGCCCCAAATAATTTTACCTGCTTTACACCTGTTTTGCGTCTTTAGCCTTTAAGCCGAAAACCCCCGCAAAATAGTTTAAAGACCAAACTTTTTTTTTTTGCCTCCTTGGGTTTAACAGGTAACTTTTTTATTTTTTCAAAAGACGCTTTGGGATGATGCCCTTTTTTTATTCGATACAAGTTGTACTTTATGGGGGAATAGTTTCAGTTCACTTATAAATAATTGCAGATATTTTTTAAATTTTTTTAAATTAGTTTTTTTAATTTTCTTTACACCACTCACATTTCACACTTAATAACTTGTTAAATTAATTCTACAGGTTATTACGGTCGTGTGGATACCTAATATGTGTAGGTGTTTTTTTTGTGTGTGTGTGTAATATATGCACAATTATTTTTTATTAAATATTTAATTTTATTTTATTATTTTTTTATTCATATTTTTTACATTTTCTGTTTTTTTTTTACTTTTTTTTTTAAATTTCCTGAAGGGAGAACTGTTTTACATTTTTTTTTTTTTACACTTAGTAATGTATTAGCTTATTCATATATACTAATACATTATAATCTGTGTCAGTCTGACACAGGCAGTGATCAGGACAGCACACAGTCTGCCCTGGTCACTGGCTTGATACACAGACAGCCCTGGGGCTACTCTAGGTCCCCAGGGCTGACTGTGCAGCCGTTCCCCGGGCTCTGTCGGGTCACCGGGTGTTCCGATCACCCGACAGAGCAGGGAAACCCTTTGATTGCGCTGCGGTGACGATCCGGCACAATCAAAGGGTTAAAGCACTGCAGTGCGGAGGTTCCCCCACTCACCGGTGCTCGCAGGGGATGCTCTGGGATCAGGGCTGTGTAGTACAGCCCCGATCTCAGCGCAGATGCGGCACCCGGAGCCGCAAACTCCGATGTCTGCAGCGACGCCAAAAGACGTCTCTGCAGACGATCGACCTGAAATGCCCGTCGTCAAAAGACAGTGTGGGGTCATTAAGGAGTTAAACAGTTCTGCGTCTTATCTGAAAAAATGGGTATGGCAACGAGAAAAGGGGTGTAGCCGCAGTAAAAGGGATGCCTGGCTTAGTGTTGACGTTGTGCTCCAAAAAATGTGCCAAAATTTTGACGAAGTTTAGAAGCTTTATAAGCCAACTTATAAAGCTAGGCTAGACAGTTCTAACCTGAACCAGATTTATCATCACTGTAATACATGTGGTGCATTATACGGTTTAGTCTAACTTGACACTGTATTAGACAGCATTGAGAAATCTGTCCTAGTATCTTCAGCATCAGCATTATAAAAGTGCCTAACTTTGGAAGAGATATTAATTAGAATTTTTTTTGTTTGACTGGACAACTCACTTAGAGCATGTCCCCACGTCAGAGAGCAAATACCGGTCGGATTATCCAAAACTGAAAACCACCTGTAGAACCGTCCAAAACAAGTCCTTAGGGTACATTCACTTGCTGTATTTTTGGGGTGTACTTCTGCGTGTAATTGCTCTGCATTGCACCCAAAGTACGCCCCGCAAATACGGTAAAATCAGAGCACTCATTGAGTGCTATGATATTACAGCGTATTCCCAAGTGCATACTGAGGGTCCAGAGAAAGAAGTGACATGCCACTTCTTGCTGGAGCTTACACGTCGGGGAATGCAAAAGCGAATGAGGGCTGGGCTTCGGTGCTTTAGTAGTACACATTGGCCAGCGCGTACTTCTAAAACAGCGCATATAATACAAGCTGCTATACACCGTGTGAACATAGATTTACACTTGATCTTAGCCAAAAAGCTGAGAAGCAATTGAACATAGCCTTAAAATGAAGACTTGCACCATGTAACCAACATGATAGACCCAATCGTTAGATGACACCTACATCATCAGGATCCTCTCTTTTCTTCACAGAAACCAGATCATGTTATTGTCAAAAGGGATCTAATTCGATCAAACACCAAAACTGGGATTGTTTCCTTCTTTTACAAACTGACCGAGCTTGCAAGGTGAGAAAGAAAAATCAAAAAGTAGAAGTAGTGTGCAGCAAAAGCAAAAATATCCCTGCCCACCATTTCTAGTCATATATGAAGATTGCATGGAGGATTGCTCTGGTTGGTATGTTGTCAACTGGTCAAAAATTTTAATCCAGCAATATATATGCATACATATTATACATATATACATATTATATATATAACAATCAAGACTAGAGATGGACGAATTGATTCTAACGAAGTGGAATTCGTTTGGAGTTTCAGGAAAACTTCGGTTCTGAACGAAGTCGAAGTTTGGGGTACTTCGGGTGAACGAAGTGTGCTTTTGATTGATAAAATGGCTGTGAGCACATGGCCTACATGGGGCAAAGCACTCTGGGAGGAAGAAGGGCATAGGCCCCGATGACATTGCCCGAGGGGTGAAACCAACAAAGGGGGCCGGCGGGGTTCTGTTTACCCTCACCGCAAATTTATAAGTCCGGGGGGCGGGGCTGGGGGGCTTTATACCCCTCTTCACTGTTCTGTTTTTTGGGAAAGGGGATTGCCCGGCTGATTGTGTTGCTCTTTCTGAAGGGAAATGATTTTTATTTTTTTCGATTTTTTTGGGGGGGTTCGCTTGTCTCAGGGGACCCGCTTCTTTTTTAAAGTTTTATTTTTGATTTTTTGGGGTTTTTGGATCTGAAATCCCGTGTGCGTCCATGCCCGCTGCATATTCATTTTTTTTTTCTTAAACTTTCTACAAGGGAATTGAATATCCAAGGGGGGGGTCTTTGGGCCAAATTTTTTGTTGTATTCTTTTTAAAAAAAAGCGTTTTTTAAAAATCAAAAACCACTTCATTTTTTTGGCTGCTCCAAATTTTTTTTGCGCAATTTTAAAAACCGGGGTTAATTAAGCGGGTTTTTTTTTCTGTGGTACTCAAGGGGAAAAGGGCTTTTTTTACCCCCCAAAAAAAAATTTAAAATTTTTCCCGGGATAATTTTACAAGCGAAGGTTAAATTTCAATTTTTTCTTTTTGTGTAGCGCAGAAAACACGCAAAATTTTAAACACGTTACAAAGCTTGTGGTTTTGTGGCTGCTCAAATTTTTTTTGGGCCCAAATTTTCATCCAAAGGGGGGAAATTTTTTTTTGTTTTTTTTGCTGTGGTGACAAAAAAAAAAAACCCTCTTTTTTCACCGCCAAAAATTACAAATTTTTCCCGTAGCTAATTTTACAAGCGAAAGGTTTTAAATTTCCCTTTTTTTTTTCTTGTTTTGTAGGTAGAAAACAAAGAAAATTTTAACACGCTACAAAAAGCTACTAGTTTGTGGTTGTTTAATTTTTTTGGCGCAATTTACATCCAGGGGTTAAATTTAAAGCGTTGTTCTGCAGTTGATCAGAAAAAGAAACTTTTTTTCACCCCACAAAGAAATTCTGTAGCAAAATTCATATTCCGAAGGGTTTAAATTTAAGTTTTTGTGTTTTATTTCGGAAAACACAGAGTTTTTAAACGGCACTACGTAAATTTTTCCTCCCCATTTGTGGAGCGCAATTTATATAAAGGGGTTACCCAAGCTTCTTAGGGGGTTCTTTTGGGAAAAAATACAGGGTGTGTTTTTTATCATATACAGATTCTTCATCAAACAGTGTCTGTACATTTTAGACAAAAGTATGTAGAAGAGGGGTGGCGGCTCTTCACCTGCGGGGGCAGGGAAAAAACATTCCGGCCCCGGGTCGCGCACGCAAGGGGACTCGCAGCAGGGGTCACTCGGTGGGCCAAAAACTGCCGCTGTATCTGGGGCCCGTGTTTTGTAGCAACCCCAATGGTTTTGTTTGTTGACTGGTCATCCCTTCCCCCCATGAACTCTACACCCCAGCCAAATTTCGGGGTGGGAATCGACCCCACCTTTTGGGGGGGCCCCGGAGGGGCCAAACCCCGGAGGGAGGTTAGGGGTTTGGTGAGGGGTCGCCTCTGATACCAAGACCCCTGAGGAGGACGCAGTGACGATGAAACACAAATAGATGATGTTTTAGCCGCCCCTTGGGAGCCGGGTGAGGCAAGGGCTCATCATGTCAGGGGAAAGAGGGGTCAGCTTTTCGCGTCAGGAGCGGCGCAGCCAGCGTGGGGCGTGTGGCCCTGAGTAGCGGTGCGAAGGTGGGTGGGAGCCAAGCGGCCACGGGGGAAAAAAAAAGTTCGCAGGTCCAAAAAAAGCGGGAAGGGGCTAAAACGGGGAGCGGCGGCGTAGTCATCAGTGCGGAGCGTTGGCGGAAATCGATACTGGCGGTGTGGCGTTCTTTGCTAAAACACCGAGGGGGCCGGGAATTTTGGGGGGGTTGTAGAATCTGTGGGGGGAAGTGAAGGTGGCCAGGGGGCTAACTTGGCCCAGGCCCCGGTAACACATGCAGGGCACCCTCCGGTGGCCTTCCGGGGGTGTGGTGGGGCCCCTCCTGCCGCCGCCCCGCAAAAAGCGCAGCAGCACGGCCCAGGGGAGCATGCCATTTTCAGCCAGTAAAGGGTCCACCACCTCTGCGAAGGGAGCTGTTTTTTTGACTCATCTCCCGGTCCCGATGCTCCTGCTCCCCCCCTACTCATGGCGCCGTCGTTCAGCGGGCGATTGCAAAGGGAAAACAGTATGCGTCCCCATCCTAAGGT